>JANHAO010008070.1:0-19580 GCA_026873985.1 Saraca asoca | reverse complement strand
ATCTACCACCATTAACCACTATCAATTGCTATTAACCATCACCTAACCAAACAACAAAAGAGAGAATTACTGTGATTTCATTTCCTTCATTGAATCAAACAAATTAAAAAATAACTGTTATTATTATACTTATTTCTTCTTGGCCTTATTTGACAATTAGTTAATTATATTAGAGGTAACTGGTTATATTAATGGTTAATTGATAGCTGATTGCATTAGCTTATATGATCAGTTGATAGTATTAGTTGTTTGTATAAAAATGTTTAGTAAAATTAATTATTTATTATTAATTGTTTAGATATAAAATGATATATATGGACATAGATATATATATTTTTATTTGAGTATTATTTTATTTTAATAATTTTTTAAATTTTAAAATATTATTTATTAGATTTTTCTTCTAAAAAATTATTATAATTTATTATTTATTAAATTTTTCTTTAAGAAATAAATAATTAAATTTATTATATATTATTTTTCTTTAAAAATAAATAATTATAATTTATTATATTTTTAATAAATATTTAATTATAATATATTATTTATTATATTATTTAATAAGTAAATAGTTATAATTTATTATAATTTTTTTTATAAAAAATAGATAATTTTAGACAAAAATAAGATTATTATTATTATTAATTGTTATTATTATTGTTATTTATTTTGTTATTTCTTATAAGTTGATGGTGGAAGAAAAGGGATGAATGATCAAATAATATATTTAATGCATATGATATAAATTAGAAAAAGATTAATCATAAAATATATTTTATGCATATTTCTTATAAGATTTTTTTTTTTGTATATTAAGGGAGGGTGTCAAAAATTAAATTGATGAGGGATAGTGGTGTGTTTTCATACTTTAAATGTCAAATAGCTAGGTTCCTTAATTTTTTCAAGGCAAAAAAGTTAAATCAAACAGTAATTTACCAAATATTGAAAATAATTAATTGATTTAGTCAAATAACTAAAATCTCTCAAATTAATTGAAAACTTATTAAAAAACTGTTTATCAAACATCCTTCTTATTTAATTTCATTTCTTTTTTATTTTCATAAGTTGAACCAAATGCCCTAAACTTAATTTGAAGCCATCGCGGTAGTAAAATTCATTCTCCTATAGAAATTAATTGATTATTTATGTCAATAATCGAAAGTTGAAATTAAGGCTAATATTATTTAAATTATTTAAAATTAATATTAATATTACTATGACATAAATTATTTATTTAGTGATACAGTTTTACCTTTAAATTTAATTAGATGATGAATTGGTCATTTAGATGTTACTAACGTAAAAATACTAATCACACAAGATTAATTTTATAATTTAGTTTCACATATTAGTACAAATATATGAAATTCACGTAATTTTTGTGTGTGTCAAGGTCAGCAGCCTCATAAATTTTTGAGGAGTTATAAAGTTTCTGAAATCATAGAAGTTTCTTATAATTTTTTTTGTTTTCTTTATATTATATAACCTAAAAAAAATAAAGTTTTTGAAATCATAGAAATTTCTTATAATTTTTTTATTTTCTTTAACCTAAAAAAATATTCGTTGAGAAGTAGGGTAAACAAACTCATATGAGAATATTTGAGTGAGTGCTATTGGTGATTGGGAAAACGAATAAGGTGGTCAAAAATCACAAATATAGCCAGCCAAGTTCAGATCTATAGTTACCCAAATGGTTGGGCCTCGCCAATAAGAAACGGGCTGTAATCTACAGAAGGAGAACCAAATAAATTGGGCTCCTATAGACGAATGGGCCCATTTTCCTGTGAATTCTTGCTTGGTACTAGTTGTAGCCTCCTAAAATGGTAAGCAATCCACAAAACACCCTTCTAAATTTAAGCGATTGGATTTGCTTCCACCGAAAACATAAATTGAAGCATTAAACTGTACAAGAATTTAGATTTAAATACAATTGTTTGCCAAGTTAACAATCTTTATTGATAACTTGATTTTTAAAATAATAATTTCAATATTATTATATATTGACTTAGCTTATATTTTTTAAATATAATTTCAAACTTATTTTTTTATATTTATTTGAAATTTTCTACATCTAATTTAATTTCCAGTTATTTAAATAATATAGAAGTAAGTTAGATATTATGTAAAAAAGCAAATGACAAGCCAATGTCCAATGATATTGTACAATTGATTCAAAATTTATTAAACAATTTAGGGTCTTGCACTTGTCATTGTAATTGTATATCACATATGTTTTTCTGCCTTGTTTCGACATATTTGAGTTAGTGAAGATCTATGTATTTTCTCATCTTGGCCGTGTTCGATCTTCAATATATGTCACGGATGTGACTTAAAAAAAAATATATAACCAACAAATGTCGTTTAAGTGTGAAATAATTGCTCACGATATGACAAAGGACCATAACCAAAAACTATATATCAAAATGACATGTTTATAATATTTATATCTTAACTAATTATATTCTATTATATATGAAGATTGATATGAATATAGATATAGTAAAGACATAAATACAAATATACGACATTTCAATAAAAAAAGTATTTTTAATAAAAAATAATATGTCTGATATATTTAAATATACAAATGATAAAATAAATGATGTGTCTATACTTCCTATATTATATGGTTGAATATCTAGCTAATTATATTTTCTTGATTGATGGTTGACATGGAACTTCTATTTATTTTAATAAAATCTTTGAGTATAAAATATAAATGAATAATACTTGTAAAACATCATATAAAGACGAAGAAGTGAAGCAAATAAATGGCTATGCATATGTAATTCAAGCTTTATATATAAGTGTGGAAGCAATTAATGATAGAGCAATGATAGTGGTTGCGACCCAACTACGTATCTTAATGTAATGGATAAGACATAGTTGCGTGACTAGAAAGGAAATTGTTATTACCTGGAAAATCAGCAAAAAAAGGTGAATGAAATTCTTTTCAGCAATTCGGGTGCACGTTTGAAACCTTGATTTTGAAATACATCAGCAAGAGGCAACTTATTTTACGGTTTTGATAAATACTCATTGTCAAATTTTCAACTTTAATTTTGTTATTTAATATTTTAATTTAAATCAATTAGATCATAATGTTAATTATCTGTTAAATTAATAATAAACTGACATGATTTAATAAAATTGTCATCTATATATGTTAACACATGATATGAAAAATTAGATGAATAAAAAAAAATTGATTTAAAGAAACTAATCTTAGAATAAAAATAAAACTACTTTGTAAACTGCATCTCACAGCGTCTCTCTCTCTTTCTTTTTTTATTTTTTCTTTTTCGTCATATTATCCTTGAACTCCCAACTAGTAAAATAAAGTATATGAACTTACACATTAAAAGAATCATAAAATCACATCGACGGTCATGAAAATACAGCCATCAAAGCAAAACACATAAACATAGATAAGAAACATGGGTTTCGTTTCTTTAAAAGAATTAATTCATCTAAAACTTGAAAAATCAAAAATATATATAGAATCATAAAAATAATTCAAGAGGCACAATAATCGTATTAAAAATCAAAATAACAGATATCAATAATAGCAAAACTCACAGTAACAACTAAACATAATACGTTCTTGTCCAAAAAATACAATATTGATTTTATTTTTGAAGTCGTGTAATTCATCTTTCAGCATTTTTTATGTATTAATGACTTTTTATTTTTAAAGTCCATGTATTAATTCTATATCGTATTTTTTAACGAATATGTGTTAGTTCTACTAGCTTCTTTTATTATTAATTCAACGAATAATTAATAATATGATCCAATTAATTTAAATTAAAATATTGAATGATGAATTTAAAAAAGTTTATCAAAAAATGAAATTGAGAAAGTTAATATTTTTCAAGAATGAAAACGTTAAATTATTAAAAAAATTATCGTTGCACTTAAAAAATTATTTTCAATTCTATTTTCTTAAAATTAAATTAAAATAAGTTTTGAATATGTATGCCATTTATATATATAGTTATTTTTTTCTCACTTCAAAGTATTTTTAATCTTTAATCAAAAGAGTTAATAAAAAGATACCATGTCATGGAAAAAAAAGGTAACATCTCATAAAAAGGATAAAATAATTATATTTTCATAATAATACAAAAGTTAAAACACCCACTTTCATCTAAATATTACTATATAATAAATAGATATTATTCACTTTTACTCAAATATTACTACATAACAAATGTGCTCTACTTGTTACAAATGAGCAAATAAGAAGAAATTTTAATTTTTTTGATTTAAATCATAGATAAAATTTATATATTTATCTATTTTAACAATAATTACTTATTTAAATTATTGATTTTTAATTTATTTTTTAAATTTAATTATTAAATTTTTAATTTAATTTTTTAACTCTTTGAATTTTTAAATGATATTTTGATTTCAAATTTTTAATATTTAAATTATTTATTTATTTAGGTAATGAAATTTTGATATTTTAATATTATTAAAAAGATTTTAACTTAGAATTTTGTGGTATTATATTTAATTATTAATATTAAAAATAAAATTTAAAAATATTTTAATATTTTAGTAAGTTAAATAATTTAAAATTTAAATAATTTAATAATATATTATCTAATTTTTAAATTATAAATTATTTTAATAAATGTTATATGTCCTTATTTTTTTTTATAGAAATCATCTATTTTAAAAAAATTATTTAATAAAATTATCAACACTTGATTTTGAATCTAAATTCATTAATAGATTTCAATTTAAATTATTTTTATGTGTATTAAATAAATTATATATAATAAATAATTATATTTATATAGAAATAAAATATTTATTATATTATTAGTAATATCTAATTATAATTTAATAAATAATATCTATCTAAAAATTCTTATTCTTTAAATTTTCATATTATCATTAAATATCAAATACTAAGTTTAATATTTTATAATTTCTCATTTTGAAATTTTTATTACTTTAAGTCCTTATCACAGTTTTAATTCAAAATATTTTTAAAACTTCATAAAAAAATATTTATAAAGTGTATATTTTTTTGAAGATAATATATTAATTATAATAATATATGAATTTTTATTAATTAAATAATTAAATCTTTAGGCATAAAATAATTAATTTAAATTTTTTAAATGAAATAATTTATAAATAAATTTATTTGAGTATTAATATATTAAAAAAATATTTTTGAAAATATTAAAAATTCAAATAACAAATTTAACTAATTTGAAATATTATTGTAATAATTTTATTAAATTAAAAGAAATATAATATTTTCTTATAATTAAGATGAATATAATTATAATAAAAATTTAATAAAAATTTATTAATATCTAAATATATTATATTTTATAATTTAAATTTATGTCACAAATTATTATCAACTAAAATTATGAAATCCGTATATTATATGTGGTACAAAGTAGTAGTTTTATAAACATCAAAAGTTCAGTTCTTTTATGACATAATACCGTATGATTGCTAAGCGGGGTACAAAAAAAATTATTTATATATAATATTACTTATTTGATAAAAAAAACATAGATAATTACTTCCCTAAAATTTTGTATTTTTTGTTTTGAAAAAAAAAATAAAAATCTGCTCCACTGTCGTGAGAAATAAATTGTCAATGAATATTCAAAAATGAATTATTTTTTCATCTCAACCACTAAGCAGTTTCAGTTTTTTTATGAATGGTTTTCTCTTTTTATGAACTCCATGTGCACCATGGCATCAATATGGTATGGTTAATAGTTGTGCCTTTTTTCTCTAAAATTAAGCCTGCCCCCCACACTCCAACTCAAGGCTAGTTTATTTTCACGGAAATATTTAGAATGTATGACAAAAAATAATGTATACTATTTTAAAGAAGAAGTTATTTTTTTTTCTATTATCATAAAATTATATATTATTTTATTAATCACAAGATTTATAAATGATATGAAAGTCCTTTATTTATAAACTAAATATTATTTTAATTTTTTATAGATATAAGATTTTTCAATTTAATTTTTATTCTCAATTTAATTTATGATAGATTCAATTTTCTTTAATTAAGTCTTTATGTTTTCGTATTCTATTAAATAAAATGATATTTAGAAATTTAAAATTTTATGTGATGCCATTATTGTTTGTGTGAACATTAAATATAACTTGTATAAGAATATTAAGTGTTTATATAGATTAAAACAATATGTATCAAATTATAAAAAATAAGAAATTAAAATGTTATCTTATATCCTTATTTTAGAATTAAAGTTATAGAGTAAGTTTATATTATGAAGGGTACTATATAAATATTAGATGACACGGGTCAAATTTTAGACTTCTTTTATCATTAATTTTATTAATAAAGTTAAAGACAAAGGGATAAATGGATCTAATTGAATCTCTAAATGATCAAATTAATTAAAATTAAATAAGAATCTAATTAAAAAATATATATACATAAAATATTAATAAATAATGTTTTAATCTTGTTTATATAAAAGTAAATATGTTTTTTTAAAGAAAATATCTTCAAATAAAACAAAGAGAGGGTAAACTTGTTCCTATTTTCCCTCATTGCATCTATTACCTTTCTTCCTAAAAGTACTTGCAGTTTTCGGCATCAAGTTAATTACATTCTTATCATGATGCATTAAAATTAAAAAAGTACTCCTTCTTGTTGGCAATATCTTTTGGTATTTTCTCTCTCAATAATTAATATTACTATTAGTCATTAATATTTTAGCTACGAGCTATTATTAATTGAGGTTGTTACCAGTTAAAGAGAAATTAGTTAAACACACATATCAGGTTCATGTGATGTACCTACCTTGCCAGTGGTGCATGTGGCGGTCCTACCACTGCAACGCCATTGCATACCGTTGGAACAACAAATTCTACTAAAAAGTTTTTATCTATTTTTTTTTTTTAATTTTAGGGGAGATTGATAAAAATAGAATCTAGTTATATAAGATGAAACTAAATAAATAATGAATTGAAAAATATAAATGATTAAGAAGTATAAGATGAAACTAAATAAATAAAGATGAATTGAAAAACTAAATGATGAAAAGGTTGTGAAAAATTTAAACCGTTAGAACTTTATGGAAAATGTATATTTCGGGTTGATAAATTTTTTTAATTAATTATATATATATATATTTATTTATTGAAAATTTGCGGTGCTATGATCTTCTTATATGTGTATAAAGTTTTGTTTCTACATTCAGATGCATAGGATGATTAAATTATTAGATTCACATATTTAAAAATGAGATTTGGTCATTAGATTTATAAATATAAGAAAATTAAAGTTAAATTGACTTAGTTAAATTGAAGAGAAAGACTCTTTTTAGGCATGTACGTAGTATGCGTAATAGAGAGCAAAACATAGGGATTTAGGTTTCATTTATGCATCATATATTTATATAAAAGAAGAAATTTGCAAGTTGGACCCTCTCCACCCCAACCCCTTCCCACCCAAAAATTAAAAAATGCAGGGTTTTGTTCAATTTTTTTGTTGCCCATATTCATTCATTGATTCACAAAACTACTTTTATCCAATCAGCTCATGTCGATAGCCTCTTGCAATTCATCTTTCAACCGTTGCTATGTAGCCAGTTTTCCTTTCCAACAAAGAAGGGTTTGGTTTGCTTTCATAGGCAGTGCATCGCAGCGGGAGAGAGTTGATAGATGGAGATCGATAGCAAAATTTCCATACGGATTTCGTTTCTGTAATATATCCTGAAGAAATCGATCAACACATTAATAAATTTAAATTTTATAAATATTATGTCTTTTTTTTTTTTAATTTTGAAGATTTTGTAAATAAGATTTCAATCAATTTTTAGTTGATGTAAGGGATTTTAATTGTTTGATTAAGTTAATTTATTATTTTGAATATTTGATGATAAATCATTATTTGAGTCTATGGATTGATCCTCACAAAATTGAGAATCCAATATTTTTAATTAAGTGATTTATATTTAATGTGCAAAACACATTATTTTCATGATTAATTTTGTTTGTTGCTTTAAAAGAAAATTTAATAAATAGTAGATTATAATTATTTATTTTTTAAAAAGAAAATATAATAAATTATAATTATTTATTTCTTAAAAAAAAAATAAATAATAAATTAAAAAGATTTAATATTTAAAAAAATTTAATTTAATAAATAATATATTAAAATATAATATATTATTAAAATAAAAAATATTTAAATAAATAATAATATATTCATATTGTTATATATCAATTAATAATAAATAATTAATTTTATCAAATTTTTTATATATAAATAATTAATGTTATCAATTACAAAAATCAACTAATACAATAACTATTAGCTAATGGATGGATACAATCATCTAGCTAATGGCCAACGTAATCCCGTCGCTTTGCAGTTAAATAAGCACAACCAAAAATTTCTCAATAGATGGATGGAGGATGGCACAGTAACTTGGCTTGAGTTAATTAGTCGGTGAAGAGTCGGTTCTTGCATTTAATGCATCAACCAACAGCCATCGGAAACAATTAATGGCTCAATACAAAGGAATAGAATTTCCTTATCTCTCAAGGCCCATATTTTAGAAGAAGGTTTCTCTGCCTTATGGAATTGAGCTTTGAAACAATGGGTGGCATCTGGTGTGCTCATTCCTTATATCAGTTATAAGAATATTAATCTCTTTACTTGCAATCAAGTTTCTTAATTTTTTCTCTCTCATTCATGCCAAAACCAAAGCATAGACGTCATAGATGAGGCTCCTTTTGCATGGGATCTCTCTTCTTAAGCCTATTCAGTCAAACACTTCCTCATCATACACTTCCCATTTCACCATTCACACTTTCCTTCCATCCTCATACTCCTTTTAGCTAGATCTTCCAAGCTTCTTCCTTTCTGTTTAAATGCTCATTCTGGGTTCCTTTTTAAAGAGATCATTGCTTGGCTTCTCATAACCAGTCTCCAGCCTTCTGCCTTGGTAAAGTACAAATAATTAAGATTCAGTACAAAAATACTATCTGGGCAATATTGTATTGAAGTGAAAAAGGTGAGAACTTTACATAGCCAAAGGTGAGAAACACAGCAGCAAATCACGTGTCGATGGAGATAGAAGCAAGCAAACCGGCAGGCAACGGAGCAGCACCGCCAGGGTTGAGCCCTTTGAGTGAGACCCTCTGGAGGGAAAAGGCCTATAACACAGACTTCATCGGAGATGTCTCAGCTAGGCTCACATGGAAGGATCTGACGGTGATGGTGACTCTCAGCAATGGAGAGACCCAGAATATCCTAGAGGGGATTACTGGGTATGCTGAGCCTGGAACCTTCACTGCACTAATGGGTCCTTCTGGTTCTGGCAAATCCACTCTACTTGATGCTCTGTCCAGTCGTCTCGCTTCTAATTGCTTCCTCTCTGGCACCATCCTCCTCAATGGCCGCAAAGCCAAACTCTCCTTTGGCACTGCAGTGAGTCTTTTTCTTCTTCGTGATTGTCTGTTTTCCTACTACTATATCTGCTCTCGTCGACCACCATCTTTCAGATAGATCAGGCTTGTCAAACTCGGTGATATTCATCCCTGTGCAGGAGTCCCTTTTAAAATATCAAACTGAAATTGTGAGAGAGCGCTTAGAGTTGGGGAACTCGTAACTTCTTGGTAGAAAACATGAGGTTTGACTGTTTGAGTTGGCCCAGCTTTCCTATGTTTAATCTCTTTGGAAGTAGAAAGAAGATTGTAAAACTCTGTGCGTGTGCTATGTTGCCTATGACGGATAAAAAAAAGTGAGATACTCAAAAGATCTAAGTTTTATTTAAATCTGGTTCGATTTTGATAGTAGGTTTGGCTGATCATACCTAACCAAAGATAATAAATTTGCACATACAATTAGCTAATAACTTGTCTCTTTTTGTTTTCTCTGTTTCTGTTTGGTTTGCTAGTATGAGTAAAAAGGCAACTCTTAATTCAATCTATGTAATTCAAACGTAGGCATATGTGACCCAAGATGACAACTTGATCGGTACCTTGACGGTTCGAGAAACGATTTCGTATTCAGCTCAGCTACGGTTGCCTGATAGGATGGCGTGGTCTGATAAGCGAGCTCTGGTTGAGAGCACCATTTCTGCGATGGGTCTTCAGGATTGTGCTGATACAGTTATTGGAAACTGGCATTTACGTGGGATCAGTGGAGGAGAAAAGAGAAGAGTCAGCATTGCTTTGGAAATCTTGATGAGACCTAGATTGCTTTTCCTTGATGAACCGACTAGTGGATTGGACAGGTTCAGTGTCATTTTTTTTTTTGCTCCTTTAACTGAAATTATTGTTTTTTTTATAATAATTATTTAGAATTTATGTCTCGTCTTTTCGTTATTTCATGGCCACATTTTTATGACTAATACTAATTTTACAGGTAAACTTCTCACATTATTATTTATATATTTGTACACATAATTAATTTGAATCAAATTCAATGAAGCCATTCAAAATTTGTCATGTATGCAAATTAAATTACTGATTTTTGTGCGTATGCAACTCCTAATTTAGAAAAATAATACTTGCATTACCATCATTCGCAAAGCTATTTTCCATTGCATATATTACACAGCGTGACAATTTGAATTATATTGATTCCGCCCAGATGATGCTAGTTTGGCTCACTTTATGCCATTCTGCTCCCAACTTATTTTGATACTCATACTGAAACTAAAATTTTTTTCTTTTGTCTCCAACTGGTTAATTTGGAAAGTGAAAATGTCTTTTTTAATTCCTCTCATTCATGTTGTCTGTTACAAAACTTCCTTGTTTTTGGTGGCAGTGCTTCGGCTTTCTTTGTGACTCAAACACTGCGTGCCCTTGCAAGGGATGGTCGAACTGTCATAGCTTCCATTCATCAGCCAAGCAGTGAAGTGTTTGAACTGTTTGATCAATTGTACTTGCTTTCTGGTGGCAAAACTGTTTACTTCGGCCAGGCTTCAGAAGCATATGAGGCAAGCATCTCACTTTTCCCCTTCGTCTCTTTCTGCTAATCTCCTTAAATTGCAGTCCATTTGGATTATTTTTTTTTATTGTCAGTGATTATGGTCTGCAGTTCTTTGCACAATCTGGCTTTCCCTGCCCTGCTTTGAGGAACCCATCTGATCATTTCCTTAGATGTATCAACTCTGATTTTGACAAAGTCAAGGCCACTCTTAAAGGGTCCAGTAGACTAAGGGTATTAACATTTTCTTCTTTTCAACTCATCTAAATTGGATTCTTGTTATCTATTCTTTCATTAAGTACTATAACTTCTTTAGAGAGAAAATGAGCTTGGATTGGAAAAAGAGGATTTGCTTAGTGTTAGTGTGGATTGGGTTCATAGTGATATCAGTTTTCCAAATTGTGCTGTGTAACCTTTAAATTAATTCCTTTTTGTTTCTTTGCTATTATTTGTTTGTACTCAGTTTGAGGCAAGTGATGATCCCCTGGACAAGATCACAACAGCTGAAGCTATCAGAACTCTTCTTGACTCTTACCGCACTTCTCAGTACTCATATGCTGCAATTGAGAAAGTCAATGAGATATCCAAAGTCGTAAGTCCTTATAAACAATTGCTTACCTATTGATAGTAGATTTACCCGAGTTAGAAAAATCATGTCTTGAGTTCAAGTCTTGGAATCATGTTTATCATAACTGGATATGTCCTCACTCATATTTGCAGAAAGGAACTGTGTTAGAAGCAGGAGGAAGTCAGGCCAGTTTCTTCATGCAGGCCTTTACATTAACCAAGCGCTCATTCGTCAACATGTCAAGAGATTTTGGATACTACTGGCTCAGGCTTGTAATCTACATTGTAGTCACCGTCTGCATTGGAACCATCTATTTGAATGTTGGGACGGGTTACAACTCAATTCTGGTATTGCAATTTATTCTTCTGGGAATATTCAAAATCACCCTTACTAAGAATTAACTACAAAATACACTTGAATAAGGTTGTTTTTTTCTAATTAATGTCCTTTCTCTATTGGTGTTGGATAGGCAAGGGGTTCATGTGCATCTTTTGTCTTTGGTTTTGTGACTTTCATGTCAATTGGTGGCTTCCCTTCATTTGTTGAAGACATGAAAGTAAGTTTTCTTCTTCTCAATGCAAATGCTGCCGTTAGCATTATACTTAGGAAACATGAATGTCATAATCTGCATGTAATTGCAGGTTTTCCAAAGGGAGAGGCTGAATGGGCACTATGGTGTCACTGGATTTGTAATCAGCAACACATTATCTGCAATGCCGTTTCTGATATTAATCACCTTTCTGTCTGGAACAATTTGTTACTTCATGGTTCACCTCCATCCTGGATTTTGGCATTATTTGTTCTTTGTCTTGTGCCTTTATGCCAGTGTCACTGTTGTGGAAAGTTTAATGATGGCCATTGCCAGTATTGTCCCCAATTTCCTCATGGGTATCATTATTGGAGCAGGAATTCAGGTATACATACATAATACCTCAATTCAATCAAATTATTTTCATCACACACCTTTTCTGCAGATTTTTTTTTTTTTTTGTTTTATTTCACACTAGCCTTCCAAAATTAAAATTTTTTTATTCATATCAGTCAAATTCCTTGATATATAGAAAACATAAATCATCATAAATGCGACGATGATTGTAACTTCTAGGGCTAATTTATCTTGATCATAATTGGTTCTATTTTTGGAAATCTAGGGTATCTTTATGCTGGTCTCAGGATACTTCAGGCTTCCACATGATATCCCAAAGCCGGTCTGGCGATATCCAATGTCCTATATCAGTTTCCACTTCTGGGCATTACAGGTAAAAGCACTGGTACTAATATAACTCTTGTTGCCATAAGTAGTTATATAATATGTTTAATGATGAACAAATTGAAAACATTTCAGGGACAATACCAGAATGATCTGCGTGGCTTGTTGTTCGACAACCAGACACCAGATCTTCCAAAGATACCAGGTGAATACATTCTGGAATATGTGTTCCAGATCGATGTGAAACGATCAAAGTGGATTGATCTGAGTGTAATCTTCAGCATGATTATCATTTACCGCATAATATTCTTCATAATGATCAAAATAAGTGAGGATGTGACCCCATGGGCAAGAGGGTACATGGCTAGGAGAAGAATGAAGCAGAAGAGTTTAGCACAGAATATACCCATTGCTCCAGATGCTCTTACTCAGTCCCCATCTCTCAGAACCTATGTTAGCCGTCAGGATCAAACCAGTGGTATCCAATATATCAGTAGGGTTTAATGTTGATCTTCCATTATAAAAAAAAAAAAAAAAATCTAATTCATGAATATGGATCAAGTCCCTGTTAAGTCAACATTCTTATTATTTTATACTCTAGTGATCTGTAACAAAGTTTTTCATCGTATCAGCTTCCACAAATGAAAATATATATAGTATTTATACTAAAATATCAAGGTATTTCTGCATGTAATTATTGACTCAATAGCAATCCTTTATGGTATTTAATATTTCAATGGCCTCCAGGTTTAATTTTACTACATATTTTATATTTCAAAGACCAATTTTTTGTGGAGTTTATTACATTGTGATGAAAGCAAACTCTTTTATAACTGCAAAAGGACTAAAAGCCAGTGATTTATAAGGAGGATATAACAAGTGTGCTAGGACTAGAAATGGCCACCAGATATTGTTCAGTTTTGGTGATAGGGTTAAAGACAGAGGAAACTGTTTATCAAAGGAAGCGAGCCATTATCTGTTTGCACTATCCATATTTATTTATTTATTTTCATAGTTACTGGTGGAGTCAGAATATGAAAGTCAGTGTGAATTAAATTATATTATGTTATTATATTAATATATAATTTTAAATTATAATATATGTCAAATTATAAATATGATAAATTTTAAAAGAAATATATTTACATTCTTCAATCAATTCATTGTTATTAACTGTATTATATATATTTATTTAAATAGTCATTTATCCATCCATCTTTTGTTCAATTAAGTAATTGAGTGTTCATAATATTCTATCATGTCCCAAATTTTGGAACATGATGAGTATAGATGGACATTTGGTGACATCCACCTACAAGTTTTACACTTATTTTTTTAATGCATATTACATGTTAAACCTCAAAGAGAACACTAATATTTTTTTAAAATGCTAGTAGTTCTCATTCATTAATAGAAAAACTTTTAACAAATTTAAGTAGAATTTCATCTGTATATCCTACTTTTAAACATCAAAACTTTTCATATAAATCTCAATCTTTGACAACATTACAATATATAGAAATATAATGACTTAATGTATGCCTACATGAAATTGTTTACTGCCATTTGTTCTTCCATGCACTATGTCATATTTCTTAGCTCAAGTGGTCTTTAAATCAATGAATAAATCTACAACCTAAAATATTTTTACAAGAAAAACATAATAATTTTTAATTAAAGCCAGTAAGTAAATCACTTATTCTATATACTGTGTACTACTAATATACAATTACATCAATATCATAATTTACGATATACAACCTTAATAAAACACAATTATGCTTAGTTTAACTATAATAGATATATAGTTAAACGGTCCATCCATACAATTTACCTTTTTTTTTTCAAACAATGAACTTAACATAGTGTTCATACTTTTAAGAACCTTCCCACTTGTTCTCTCATTTACCATTTTATTACATGTTTCTTGCTTTGCTTAACTATTTACGTAAAGCGAAGGAAAACTAGCTATGACTCTATGCTGTAATAGATTGGCTAAACTAGATACAAGCACCAAAAGAATCTCAATTCATATTTCTACGTGACATGTTAGTCATAAAACACCTATGAGAGAATGTGCTATTTACGTACAAGTTTCACACATAATCTTATTCAGGTGAGCCATACTAGATGTTTTCTTTTGATGGTAAAATTCGGTTCAGTGGATCCAAATTTTAGTCAACAGAAATAGTTCAGTAACACCCTAAATTGCAAGAATGTAATGCAAGTGAAAATGGGAAAATGAAGAGGAAAAGGAGGAGGAGGAAGGACAATGAATGCAGGGTTTTATTGTGGTTCAGCTAAAGTCAATTTCACCCCTACGTCCATGGTAATTTGTATTCACTATTGTATGGTGGTTTCTCTATGTGGTTTGGAGTTACAATCATAGTTATAATCATAGTGTTCTCTCACTGTTATGGCAAAGTTTTTGCATGTAATTTCCTTACTTCCTTGTTACAATGACCTTCTTCTTCTATTTATAGAAGTGGGGAAAGGTACAAGTATAATTTGATAAATAGCAAAATGATTATTTTTATCGCATCAGGCATTTAATGCTAACCATTGGCAGTTTATGCTAGGCAAATCATTATCAAACCATTGATGGTTGATGTGTTGGTTTTGGTGGCTGACCTGTCGATTGAGAATGCATGCTTCCAGTCGTTGATTGGACCCCTGTTCATATGCTCAAATTGCTAGCTTGGCAATCTGAGGTTGCATTAAGTTACCTAATGGCTATGCTAATTGATCTCGCTATATTTGTCCAACAAGTCTCCTTGGGGGCAATAGTGATGACGTGCTATGATGAGTCAGTTAGAGTCCTAAGTTCGTGCCCATTAAGCTGATATCTCTTCTGAGTGACCTTAGATGCTTGGATGGTCTAGGCCTCTCCCAGTTGGACTTGTCTCCGATTAGGCCTTTGCCAGTCCAATTTGTGATGTCCAGAAAATTCCCATAACATAAGCCCCCCAACTCTTAGTTCGTTTTGTGGACAGGGAGTTGTAGTTCATTGGTGTATCATAGTTGCTAGTTTATTCCAGTTTTTGTCTTTTAAATCTTCTTGTAAACTTTGCCTCGTTGGAAGAGGTTGTGTAACGAAACTTTTGAATAATATTTGCTTTTCCCAAAGCACATCCTATTGGAGATTTTGTAGGTTGCAGATGATAACATGGGTAATTCTTGCAAACTTGATAATCGTTAGACAAAATGAGCATTTGATGGGTCAATCTACCTTAAACAATGCTGATAAAATTCATGTATATGTATATAGGCTTGAGCCCATAAATCATGACTGAAAGGATATGTGCCGTGTCGAATGACCAATCGATTGCATTAGCTCATCTTGGTTGGCAATGAATTGAGCACTTGGGTGCTTGAGCTTTTTTGTTAGTGCGAGATAGGGTTCCCAAATAGATCATTTGGGTGTGCTTTGGTTCGTGCAAGAGTTTGGTGCTTGAACACTTCTTGGACATGGTGTCTTCATATGATTTGACAAGAATTTGGTGCGTAAAGCATTTCTTGAACTCAGGGTCTTTGGCTTTGTTTACGTAAGAGTTTGATACTTGAGGCACTTCTTGGACATAGTTCCTGTAAGAGTTTAGTCCTTAAAGCACTTCTTGGACGTGACCTATGCAAGAGTTTGGTGCTTGAAGCATTTCTTGGATGTAGGGTCTTCAACTTTGTCTACGCAAGAGTTTGGTGCTCGAGAAACTTCTTGGACATAGTTCACGTAAGAGTTTGATGCTCAAGGCACTTCTTGGACATGACCCACACAAGAGTTTGGTGCTCAAAGCACTTCTTGGACATGACCCATGCAAGAGTTTGGTGCATGGCTAGCACTTCTTGGACCCGAGATTTTGGTATTTATCTGCGTAAAAGTTTGGTGCTTGAGGCACTTCTTGGACGTTACTCATGCAAGAGTTTGGTGTGTGGCTAACACTTCGTGGATGCGAGATTTTGGTATTTACCCATGCAAGAGTTTGGTACTCGAGGCACTTCTTGGATATGGCCCACGCAAGAGTTTGGTTCATGGCTAGCACTTCTTAGACAGGGGATTTTGGTATTTGTCTATGCAAGAGTTTGGTGCTCGAGGCACTTCTTGGACGCAGCCTACTTAAGAGTTTAGTGTATGGCTAACACTTCTTGGATGTGGGATTTTGGTATTTGTCTGCACAAGAGTTTGGTGCTCAAGGCACTTCTTGGATGTGGCACGAGTTGTGAGTTCCAGTCTATCACTTGCGATCTACAATCTTATGAGCTGTTTGGCATGCCCCCACAAGCTTCGCTTGCGACTCTTAGGTTTTTACTACTAGCCTATCATAATTGCTCCTGCCTTTGGTAGGTGTGCATGGCATGCTGTTGTCAATCTGTTGTTGGCATATGCTGAACCATTAGATCATGTGTAGTTGATGGATTCCCAGATCTAATGGTGGTGACATTCGTCATATGAATTAAGGGGACTTTCTTCTCCCTCTTATGCTGCCATTTGAAACTGAAGCTCCCAAAGCTCTTCTTATTCATCCTTTGCTAGTTCTTGTAACTACTCTCTACTACTGTTGGCGTTACTTCGGCCTTTTAGTTGTTGTTCGGGTCCTGCTCACCAGAAAACTCTTTCGTATTCACTGTAGACCTTCTGGTTTAATTAG
The DNA here is from genome assembly GCA_026873985.1 of Saraca asoca. Lineage (NCBI taxonomy): Eukaryota > Viridiplantae > Streptophyta > Magnoliopsida > Fabales > Fabaceae > Saraca > Saraca asoca. The sequence continues at coordinate 2,193 of JANHAO010008070.1, read as the reverse complement.
CCATGGTGAGTCTTCTTTATCCTTGTGATTTCTGGGTTTCTTCTATTTTATTGGTTGCATGAGACTTGTTCATTCTTAGGTAAAGATCTAAAATCCTAGTTGAAATTGTTTGTCTATAGATTTTGTTTTTACTTGGTCCAATTCGCTAGTAGACTTTAGGGTTTTTGATTACCACTTTGAGTCTTGTGTTTGTTTTCTAGATTTTCTAGTTCAATTGTTAAATCTTCTTCATCCACTGGAGTCTGGGTCTTTAAACATGGTGACCTGAAGTGTACATGGCTTGTTGCATAGGAAACTATTAGCTTTAGTCCTTTGGGTAGGGTCCGCTTGCTATGACTTGACCAGTTCTTTTTTTTCTTTGTGTAGATAAGTGCAGGTCATTGACATCATCATCACCAAATTAGGAATGAAAATGATGAACCCGACTCTTTAGCTTAGAGCATGGAGGTGGTGCGACACCTTGATGGAATGATCTTGTGAAGTGATGAGATAGTAGGGGATTTTACAACCGATCCCAACCCCGTAGGGGGCTAGGAGGTCATTGTAGGTTAGCAACCTTCCGATCAACAAGTGTTCAACTTGTACATTTCGTCCGTCTACTATCGCGACCTCCAAACTACGGTCCGAACATATCGACTTCCTTAGGCATGTTGCGTAATGGTGCCCACACGAGATGATCATGCTCCTTATCCACCCCAGGGGTTTGTTACTTTTAGCTCCTCGCACCTTACTACGGGACTTAGGTTTTCGGTGCAACCATTCATCATCAACTTCCTGAACAAAGTGAAGCTTAGCCCATTCCAGCTCTCTCCCAATTCCTACGCCTAACTCACCTTCTTGGCACTGGTATACTTGAGGAATGGCCTCCCATTATCGTCGATCGAGGTTTTGTGCTACCTTTATAACGTTAGGAGCACGGGCTTGGAAGATGGAATTTATTACCTTTCAGCTTGACCAACCGAGCATAAGAGGATCTTGCCGCATGGAGATGCGAAGGGGAAGTCCAATGCGAGGATTTATAAAACCCATTGGTTTTACATTTCGTGTCCATCCTTGTGCGACTTTCAAAACTTTAGTTTTGTTCTTACTCCTGGTGAGTGAGCTGAAATTATGTGGGTTTAATGATTTATTCGTATTTACTTCTCCAATTCTGGCTTATGCCATTTTTTGCAAACAGGATCGACAAGCACCCAACTCTCGGGGCTGAGGAACTTGATGTGTTGGATAGGCTTGTGATCACAGACGTTGTCGAGAGCACCTCGTGATTCAACAAACCCCTCCTTTGCTTGCACAGGCTTATCTTGACTCTAGGTACAGAGCTTACCATGAAGATAGGAATTTGTCGAGTGCAGGAGGTTGGCCTGACAAATTTCAACGATATGAGGGCATCATGAAGCTCCCTCTCACAACATTACCACCTAGTTTTGACGAGGAGGGGACTTTAGTTGCTATCGAGGTTCAAACTTTGGCCTAAGTAATAGCTCCTTCTTAAGAGCTGGTTCCTACCTCATAGCTCAAGGTGATCACTGTGAACGAAGCTGCCACCCTTTCTAAGCCCTCTGCTAAAAAATGCAAGATGGACAAGGGGAAGAAGAAGGTGGGTGCCCGTAAGCGAGCTACGCCTGAGGTCGAGGTCGTAGAGTAACCTGTTAGGCCTAGCTCCAAGATCGAAGAGTATTGTAACATCTTCATTGACAGTATTGATTCGATCCTAGGTTCCCACAATAGGATTTTAGTTTTGGAATCTATTGTATACTACAATTGGCCCCGCAAGGACCAGTCCCTGCGCCTCAATAGATCATTCGATCGACAGGAGCACGTCAGCGAGCTCCTCCCTAGCGAGCTATACTTCGCTGCACGATGTCCCAGCAAGGCACTTATAAAGAATGACCGAACTCTTCATAAGAGCTTGCTGACTCCTCTGTAAGCAGTACCAAGCTTGCCTCCTTAGTGCCTCGTAAGGATCGCGAAGTCTGAATTCTAGCACTGAGTGATTAATCCTTTGTATGACTAAAATGACGTCAGGCAATGGTCATAAGCCTACAACCAGTCTAAAGGACCCACCTCCGTAGCCTATGTACTGCAAATAGTCGGATTGTAGCTTATACTATCTTTTCTATTTATTACTTGATGTAATGCAACTGTAGCTTATAATTAATGCATGTTACCTCTCCTTCCTTTATAAATAGGATT
>JANHAO010008069.1:0-19587 GCA_026873985.1 Saraca asoca | reverse complement strand
TTGATGGAGCTGCTGCCGTCGCCGCCGACGGAGACGAAGGAGGGAGGAGAGACGCCGGAAAGGGAGAGGAGAGGGAGAGAGAGAGTTCGTGAAGGAGGGAGAGAGAATTTCGGGAAATCAAATTGCAGGAGGGGGTGTCCGAAAAAGAAGTCTGAACAGGGGGGGCCAGCTTTTCGGAAAAAAAAATCTGGAAAATATATTATTTCTTTTTATTTTATTAATTTTCCGGGTATTACAACCGACCTATTTGTCCTGCCAGTTGCTCATTATTCCAAATTTTTGGCTATACATATTTCAACTACTCTAACCTAAAGCCTACAGCCTTATTTTTGACTTCTTCAACTTACAACCTTTAGTTTGCAGTTAACTTATTTTACAATATATGCTGAGGAAAATGCATTTGAAATTGATGGATGCATGGGATATTATTATGGATTGGTATTAGTGTCAGTGGATTTATTTAAATAAAAGCAAATCTTATATTTTTATAAATTGAAGTAGTAAATTATTTCTATAGGAAATACAGATAATCTGATTGTCATACAAGACTAATTGCAAAGTCAGACAAGTTTTTCTGCATTCTGTTGTAACGAATCTTATACACTTCAATTAAAACACCTATTCACATCTGTTCACAAACGAAATTAGATACTAATTTTCGAAGGAGTTAATTTATGAATTTTTATGAAAATATTATAATTTGTGATAGGTTGAAATAAAATTTCTTAAATTATAAAATGTAAGGGAAAACCTTCATTTTATAAAAATTGGGGGCCAAAGTCCCATCTATACACAAAGGTTTGTCTTTGCATGCATAATTACTCCTACTTAGTCAATTGTTATTATTGAGAGCAAGGATATAAGTAATGATTATGGTATATAAACATTCATCTATTGGAGTTTTACAGGTACTGTTAACCAATGCCCTTAGGATCACTTAATGGTCAGAAACATAAATTTTTTAAAATTCATAGTCTCCTATTTAATTTACCCTCATTTTAATTTAATTTACTCTAAATTTAATATAACATATTAAAAGCTAATTAAATAAAAATATATAAATTTTTAGAAATATATATTGTTTTAAAATTGTATATTCCCAAACATCATTAAATGCTACTCAGTTTTATTACATTGACTTATTTGCTTTTATCCTTTTTCAATACATGGGGCTTCAAATTTATGATAGAGTAATTCAAATCCTCAGTGGAATGATCCTTGGGAAGATTTATACTTTCCCAATTCAATCTCTGAAGATTATGACTTTCCCAATGTAGTCCTTCAATGATGAAATGTTTAAAATTTTATTATTCTATTAATATTTCTCTTAATATAAATTTTTTCGTCATTTTAGAAAAGAAAATGGGAGATATGTAATATTAAGGATTAAATTGAGATTCTTTGCTTCGAAGAATTAAAGTGAAAAAGTGATTGTCTTCCAAGGGCGCCACTTTGTACTCTCTAAATCTCTAACCACTCATCCAACCCAACTAAAGTTACCACGCCAATTTGTTCTTTTAACTTTACAATTGAGCCACTTGACCCTAATTTACACTAAATGTTCATTGTATACAACTAATCCACTTTTAAAAATTATTTCCATTGTTTTTTATCATCATCTTTAAATGTAATAGTCTTAATTTTAAGAAAAAAAAAAGTTATATTTTATTAATTTATTCTTTATTAAATATCAATTAATATATAAAGTAGTTGAATATTTATTGAAATAATAAGAATCAGATTAAAAAATAATAATAATAAATACATTCTTGATCCTACAAAGCAACAGGTAAAAAGAAATGAAAGAGAGAAAAAAACCGATAGGCTTCTGGGAATATTAACAGTTTGACTCTAGAGTCAATTTTCATACTCCTTTTTCTTTCTTAAAAACCAAGTCTGCTGCATAATTACAATTTGCAAAGATGGCAGAGAAGAAAAAGTATGGGAGCTCCAGTCGTGGCAAAGCTGTTTCAAGTGATTCCAGAGAGGAATATGATACTAAAGACTCAAGAAGTGATCTGATTCTTCCATTGGAGAAGCTGAATCTTGGGCCCAGAAAGAAGCTCCTTGTTCTTGACCTCAATGGTCTACTCGTTTACAGAGTTCATGCTCGCAATCCTGAAAAAATACCCAAGAATCGTCGCCCTGATGGCAGTTATGGAAAATTCACTGGTATAAAGAGTGTATATACTCTCACATGATCTACTTCTATTTTGCTAATTTTTTAATTTAATGCTTTTGTAGTTATGTAAGGCTTTTGCGCATGACATGTAATTTGCAGTGTTTAAGAGGCCATTCAGTGAAGAATTTATGAAGTTCTGCTTTGAAAGATTTGAAGTGGGAATATGGTCAACTGCAATGGAGTTAGTAACACAGAAATAAATGATCATTCTCATCATTAATTTTGGTTTTTTCTGATCTGATCTGAATGATTAATTGTTCTATGAAATGATGTTTGCTGCATGAACAGGCATAATGCTGATGCAGCCTTAAACTATGCTATGGGATCACTAAAAAGCAGGCTGTTGTTTGTTTGGGTATAATACCTTCCTTGAGAGATTTTAATTAATATATAGGAAATCATATATCTTGAGAAATTAATATATAATCTAACAATAATAAGTGTTTTTACTTTCACCCAACAAAATATAAGATATTTGTTAATTTTATTGTTCTTATGTCAATTTTGTGGATCTAGATGTGATGTACTTGTCATAAAACTACGCAGGATCAAAGCCGATGTTCTGATTCTGGGTTTAAATCTCTGGAGAACAAAAACAAGCCTCTTTTCTTTAAGGAACTTAAGAAATTATGGGAGAAAGTGAAGAAGGGTGGCCCATATTCTGCATCAAATACTTTGTTGATCGATGATACACCTTACAAGGCCCTCCTTAATCCTGTAACTTCAAATACTGTCTTTTTTACATTTGACTTTGAGCATATTTTTTGATGATTTAATTCTCGGCGTTAAACATCTGCTTAATTCCAATGCATTTTGCAGCCTAACACAGCAATTTTCCCAAAGCCATATAACGCAGCGGATAAGGATGACAAGGCTTTGGGTGAGAAACATTAACTTTAGTTACTTAGTACATTCTTGAAAAATAGGATTTGAAGAATTTCTGATGGATATTGTTCGTGAATAGATCCGAAGAGTGAGATGGGCTTGTTTCTGAAAGGGCTGGCAGGTGCTAGTGATGTTCAGTCTTATGTGAAAGAGCATCCTCTTGGACAGCCTGCAATCACTTCCTCTCATCCTGATTGGGATTACTACTCCAAAGTGCTCCAAAGTGTTGCCCATAAATGATTTTTTTAATGTATTTTGAACTAGAGTACGGACGCATTATTCTATTTGTTATTTATGTGTCATGTTTATCATTTGTGTGTGAGTGTGATATTTATCGTTCGTGTGCGAGTGTGATATCTATATTTGTTTTTGTGTCTGTAACATATTAAACATATCACTTTCCATTCTGTACCCATATCTATGTCGATAGATCCTGGATTTTGAATGCATGATCTATTTTATGATAAATATTTAAAACAAAAAAGTTTTACCAATTTTCTTGGTCATGTAATATTTGGGCTGTGCTTATTTGTTCGAAAATTTTTATCTAGAAACCAAGTCTTGGTTCTAAAGAGCGATGCTAATGCGACGCCCGTAAGCACGCCCCCTCATGTGCTGTGAGGCATAACAGGAGCCCAAGAATGTGCCCCAAACTTTATATGGCAATTTCGCAAATGTGTTGGTAGCACTTGTAAGTGAATGTTAAGAGAGACAGCAGAAATCATTACAAGAACAAGCTTCTCTAAGGCAAACGAATGTCCAAAATTGAAAGATTCCAATGGTTCTGAAACAAATCTAATTTAGCAGACTACTCGGAAATTCAGAATAATTGCCTAAAACTCCCTGATCATCCCTCCAACCCCTTAAAAAAAAGGGAGAGAATATCAATTGTTTTAACAGCAACTCTAAAACCGCAAAATAACAACGCAATTCTTTCTAATTTCTGACAATATCATACATAAATTCATTATACATAATGTCAAATAATGATTGTCATGGCAGTTTCACTGTTAGTTTCCTTCCATTATCATGTCAGCCTCCATAAATCCTGACAAAGGTTGAACAAAACAGATTATTGAATGTAAGAAAATCAGAGACATAACTAGAATCCAAGTCCAGAAGAACAGTACCAAAATCTTTTCACTCCCCGGGCAGGGATATATTGATATCTGGGTATGGCCTCTGAACTGATAAATCTCCAGAACCATTCCACTCAGCAACATTGGCTGTAGCATCCAAATTCAGTTTATCATTTGTAATGTTATCACATTCTCTCTGGTTTTGTTCTGGCAACAGAGATGAAGGCGTCAAACAGTTTACACCTCCGGGATGTGCTTCTGAGATAGGTCTTGCTGCTGTTACTGTATCTGGAGCACCTGAAATTGGGGACACCGCTGAATGTTCACGCTGGTGCTTCCTTTTATTTGTCTTGTAACCATTTGGGATGAAGCTTCCCACCACAATCTGAAATCAAAGCTATTGTAAATTTCTAACAGAAGTAGTTGTAATGGTCACTTAATTGAGGCTAATTTAAGATTTCATTACATACAGCTTACTTTCATGGTCATGGCAAAAATAAAAAATAAAAAAACACTGAGCCATTCAAGCTAAGATTGCCAAGAAGCATAGACACAGGACACAATATGACGGACAGAAAGCGACACAAAAATCCAAAGCTATGAGGATACAAGAAGGCATATATATGTACAGAAATTATACAAATATATAACTATTGATTGATATAAGTATAAAAACAATATATGAACATACCTACAAAATTTGGGATACATAAAACAATGTTTAAGGGAGATATATATAGATATGAGCGTCACACAATTAACATTGAGTGTCAAGTGACATTATTCATTTTTTTAAATTGTTCGTGCTTCATAGCATTTAAGCAGTCAAAGATTGAATAAATTAGCAAGGAAAATTGGATACTTGGATTGGGCTAGCAGCTGTCAATAGACCAGCAACGCCACCTCCTATCACTCGACCATCAGGGCCAGCCAATGAGACACTCAAACCACCAGTTCGACTTCTTATGCCACTGTTGTCAGAGACGGTGAATGACCCAGACAAGGACAAAATCTCAAATCGACCCTGAAAGAAAACAAATGGACTAAATTATTGAAGAATGTCAAAATCAATGACCATGGTATGAAAATCAAAATGTGCTATCACTAAAATGACAAAATGTGAAACAGCAGAAATGACAATTGGCATTAGACAACAGTCAGCAATCTTCAAAAAATTATTATCTGATATTGAATTATGCGTTTGCAGATACATGGGCTAAACATATATACCGTCTATTTGTTCTACAGGATCCATATAAATTTATTGATGTGTTTTTCGTGTTGTTTGATGTGGAAATTAATCTAAACTTCAATGGAAGCAATAACCATATGGTCGTCATGTTCTATACAGACTTTGTCCACCTCTTGGTAGACAAACAGAAGAGATCAAATGGAAATACTTCAAGGGTGCCTACTATTTACACAATATAATAGAATTTGAAATCTCCATACTCTATAATTAGCAGAAGATATAGGATGTCAAATGAAAATACTGAAAGAAGAAACGTTCCCTCTAGCTTTGTGGTACCATATAAAAAATGGAACAAAGAACCTGACCTTTATAGGCATGGAGGACAAAATGTCATGGACATAAAAGCAATTCAGCAAACATCCAAATAAACAAAAGTAGACAAAATAGTGTTTACTGAAAGAGCATGTAGATCTGAGTGATCATACCTCATAAGTCAATAGGCCACCAGAAGAACCAGGTTGGCGTAGAGTAACATTAGAGATAGATCCATTAGCAGAAAGAATGCATATTCCTCTAGGACCTTTCTGGGAAAATGAAAGGATTTTTCCAGCAACATCCTGCAAGGTGATAAAGTAAGATCACCATCATGTTTGCTAAAAGCAATACTTCAGGATCTGTTGAAAAAGAAACACTCAGGCATTACAATCCAAAGGTTTCTAAAATCATATTACCTCTCCAGTATAAACAGTCACCACATGAGGTGTGAAGTCCCCACCAGCCGTGTTTGCGAACATCTCGCCTTCATATATCACAGGAAGATGTAAGATTTTTTGCACATTAATGCTTGCTATTTAAAAGAAACTAACATCATACTAAGGATTAACATGTAGTTTTAACAGATTTCCATAATTGAAGCTGAACACCACGGCAAATTCAACAGATCATCAACTTTAATAGCTAAATATTTCAGATAAATGAACATATTTAGTATCAATATTAGATTATCGGCTATAAAAAAGGGAAGTCCATTGTTTTTCACCCACCATGAACCCTAACCAATGTTTTCCACTATTAACGCAAAAAGGAAAAAACAAAAGGGGAAGAAAGTCAGAATCGATTGAAGATTCAAGCTTTTAACTGTTACAAACTTGAAATTAAGCTTAAAATTTGAAACCAACTCAATAAATTTCCTTACAGGCTCACTCAACGGCATTGAAAATTTGAGAGTATTTTTTATTTTGCTGGTTAAGCGATGAAAGGGAAAAAAAAAAAACACTCATCCAGCTTCCGGCCTGCTGTTAAAACTAGATAGATAAGCCAAAGCCCTTTTTGCTTTGCAGGTGAGTCAGCATATATCTAGGCTTCGTTGAAAGAAGAGGCACTGACTCCTGCATTTTCCCAGAAACCAAGCGGTGCACTACTGAAGTCACCAACACCTGAGACAAAGTAGTAAACCAGTAGTACCTTCGGTAAAGTAATACTCACCTAACGACGCAAGAAGCTGCCAGTTGCCAGACCCAGTAGGCCTGCCTCGACCCCTTTTTGAAGAAGAAGCAGAAAACTCAGAAGGCGACAAAGAAAAACCAGACCCTCCTTGAGGAATACCACTGTGTTTGTACGTCATTCTCAGGTTCCCATCTGCGTCATATTTTCTGGGTCTCCCTCTTTTCTTCTTCCCAAACAAATCCAAGCTTCCTCGCCCTCCTCCGGTGCTACCTGGTGTCGCCGCCATTGCTGTTACTGCTGTTGCCACTACCGGTGGAGGTGCGGTTGCTCCGCCACTATACTCCACGTTCATGTTCAACAGATGGGGTATAGAAGAGCTCATTGGTTGTGGTGAGCCAGACTCGGTGTTTCCGGGTGACCCGGAAACAGATACGGTGCTTTCTTTTTCTTCCATTGAAGGAGTTTGAAAATGGCAGGGAAAAAGGAAGAGGTATAGAGGTTTCCGGGAGTGGAACGGAGGAGAAGAAAGGTTAAAGCTTGGAGTTTGAACAAGAAGACTACTGCAAATGGCGCCAGAAGTAGGAAGCTGTAGCCTTTTTTATCTTTGGTGGCAGAAATTATGAATACATCTCTCCATTAATGGAGGAAATTTGAGACTGGAAAAACTGCTATTTTTCCTGTCTGGACTCCACTGTGCATTATTTATTTCCTATGTAAATTCTTTTTAAATCAAAATCCAATTGGGCTTGTCATGTTATCCTTGAGGATGATCACCGGAGACTATTGTGTTATGCCCATATTACCCTTCGAAAAGGCCAAGTAAATTTTCATTTAAACCCTCTTGTTTATGGATTTTTATTCTCTATTATCCTTTAAAGATAATAAGTTTATAAAAGCTACATAACAGTGATGAAGATATTAGTCACACTTAAATAAGTATTTAAGTGTATAAAGTAGTAAATTAATAAGCATAATTTAATTCAAATTATAATATATGTGTAAAAGTGAAATTCTATAAAATAAAATAAATAAATTATAATAGTAATTGAAAATACACTTAAAAAATATACTAAATTTGATTAACTTATATTTCATATAATAAGAATGTTTATTCAATTTTTATATCATGAAATCAAATGCAATAAAACAATATAACTATTTTACTAGATTTACACTAATAAAATGTCAGATCAAACCCAAAGTTAAAAGAAGAAAAAGCATTTATTATTTGAGTTAAAAGGCTTTTAACAAATACATAAACCAAATTTGAAGGTCGCACCCTAAATTATATTCAATTTCAAAGTTATGTTTATGTTGGCCCGACAATTGAGGATAAATGATTAAAAAAAAAAAAGACCTTTTCAAGGAAATATAACTATTGGTTACCTTCGCTTTTGTCATTTTGTAAGATACAGCTAGCAACGAGTAAGAGGATCTATAGGACAAGAGAGAAGTAAATGATTAAAAGTTAAAAGGAAAGATATTTGTATGAGAAAATATATTTTTAATTGAAGGGTATTTTAGTAATATGAGATGGAGCAGTTACCTTTGATTAAAATAAACAAAAGTAGTAATAATAAGATGTTTTAGGAATTGTTGAAAATGAAATCTGATAGTCCTAAAAAAATGCAGTCAAACCGGTGCTGTTCTGTAAAAGCCATAAAATAATGGTCTTTATTTAATTATTTATTTATTATGTGAGCCAAATAAAAAGTTCCAAGTCCCTATCTTACGTTTCCAAACTAAACTCGAATCTGACTTCTAATATGTTTCCAAAATAAAAATTAAATGATATGGGCACCCTCCTTCACTTTTTGATATATACACTTTCCTCAACTGAAACAGACCTTCTCCATGCAGGATTTTCTTTTTTTGTTTCCTTTATTCATAAGACCTGCCTCTGTATTTTGTAACAGAAATATTTATTTTATTTTGCGTGATTTCAAGTAAATATATTTTGACTTCAAGTAATGTTTGGTTTGTACGTTAAGCTTAAAAATAAAATAATTCATATTACTTTCTACCAGATAATTTCAAATATCATGTAGAAAAATTCAAATACAATTAAACCAATGAAGCGAAGAACATTAAAGTAATTAATTTAGTAATATTATGTTATTATTTTATTTTAAAAATTATAAATGTGACGAAAAAAGAATATCAATCTAGAGAAAAATATGCCTATCTTCTTTTAAGATTATTTGCAATTAGATATATTTTCCGTCTAATTGCAAAATTTACATAGTCCTCTTTTAAACTTAAAAAATGTTATATTTTATATTATTTATTAATTTTAATTATAAACTATAATTTATTCCATTCAAAACTAATCAAATATTATTTTTTATCGTCAAATATCAACTTCATTCCTATATTTATACACACACACTAACTTATCTGTTGTAAGGTATTTATATGTTTTATGGGTATAATAAAGGCCCGTTTGGATGGACTTTTTTCTTAAAAAAAGTTATTTTTTTTTAAAATAAAAAGAAACAAAAAAACTTTAAAAAAATATAAAGACAACAAAAAGTTAAAAATGTATTTTTTTTTAAGCTCTAATTTTCTGCTTCAAAAAAAGTAATTTTTAACTTTTTTTTAAGCAAAAAATTGAAGCTTAAAAAAAGGTAATTTTTTTTTAAGTCCATCCAAACGGGTCCTAAGATCCTCTTCCAAACCATTTTTACACACCTTCAAGTGTAAACGATGATTTTGAGAAGGCTAAGAAGTTTTGAAGAAAAAATACAAGCATAGGCTAGTTGGGAAAGTAGCATATTTTGAAAAAAAAACAAACAAGAATAAACTTTATTCTTATTGTAGATATGGTTTTCTTTCATGGAATCTATTCTTCTTTTTTTTTTTCTAGATCATAATATTCCTTCTTGAAGTCACTATTCACACTAGAAGATATATGTAAAATACAAAAAAATAGCTCATAACAAATGAAGGCAATAAATATGTATTAATACAGTGATGAAGTTGATATTTGATGATAAAAATAGTATTTGACCAACCTCCAATAAAATATATCATAATTTATAAGGAAAGGTACTTAAATGAGATATAGTACAGTGCTTTTCAAAATTTATGAAAAGTATGTATAGACTTTGAGAGAAGGGAAATCCATATAATTTTGAAAAATTGCAAAGAAAATTAGTGTATTTTATTTTAAAAAAAAAAACCAACGAAGGGGGACGTCCTTGAATTATTTGGAGATAAAATTTATATCAAGACACCCTTAACCATTAAAAAATAATGTACATACATAATCATAGTCTCTTGTGTTCGCTTTAGTAACAAATAACCATACCATACATATTTAAGGAACTATAACATCGAGAAGGTTTACAATATAATTTGAAAAGATGACTCTAAAAAATAATAATTTCACAAATATATTGGATTATCTATTATCTATTTATTTAAAGTGCATTATATAAGAAATATTGCAATAAATTCCTTTATTTAGCTGAGTAAATAATTTATTGATATGCTCTTCAATATATATATATTATCATTTAGGATTTTGATTCATGATATGCTATTGAGTGTGATAAAATTCACTTATTTTATAGGAGAGATGTTAGGATATCAAGCTTATAAGAATGAAAAATTTCTTATATCATAACGTGTTTATTTTTTCTAAACTTTTTATTTTTAAATTCTAAAAAAAAAAAATCTTATTATATCATCTGCAAATTGAGTGTTTTATTGTTCAAGTTGAACTGACTTTTTCAAGGATATACTAATTTTTTGGGCCAAGAAATGATTGATTTGACTACTTTTGGGCCCATGAAAATATATTCTTGCCTTCAATTGCTACTTAGAACCTAGATCTTTTAATTTGACCGAATTAATAAAATTTATTTATTTTTAACTTTTTATATATTTAATTTAAATTCTGTTATCAATAATTTTTAGAGATTAAATAATTTATAAATATTATTATAAATTGTCAAAAAAAAGCTAACAATATTTTCTTCTTTAGTAAAATAATATAGGATAAAATATATTACCTTTTTTAAAGATTTTTTCTAATTACATTTATTCTTTTGATTTTTAGTAATTTATATGTATCTCTCTTTTTTATAATTATTAACTTTTTCTTTTTTTGTTTAAACATGTATTCATCTTCCAAGTAAAAAATAAGAAAGATAAATATATATTTAAAAATAAAAAATACAAATATAATTAGATCAAACTAAAAGAAATGGAGTGTAATTTATCCAATAATATATTATAATCCTAAATTTTTCTTTTAAAAAAATAAAACTTAAACCTTTTCTTTTATTATTGTTATTAATATTTTCATCATAAACCACAAATGGGCAGTATGTCTCCGCTTTAGGCAGAGCTGCCAGCCCAATAATGTGTTTGGCAGTCCCTACCCAATCAATTGCGTGGGTGCCCTTATCAATTTGGCTTCAATAGATGTCAAGTAATAAAACTGCATAAGGAAAAAAATCCAAAAACTAAAGAAAGAAAAAGAAGACAGATAAATCCATTTTTAGCTCTGAAAAAGCAAACATTGAAATAAAAGCTGTCGGTAAGACCGTTGACGACCCTGACAAAACACGCTACCCGTCATATTAATTGTAATTAAATATTTATTTTATCTATGGAATTTGAGAATTTTCTTCATTATATATTTTAAAATGTTTTTATATTTATTGTAATATAATTTTTAGATTTATAAAAATAGGACAGACATGAAAATTCCGGTGAATGATACAACTAGAGATGCTTCTCTATTTTTATTTTTTATTTTATTTATTTATTTATTTTTTTGCTGAGGAAAGAGAGGCATGTACCATGTATTTACAATTGCCACGCGCAGTCATGTTTACTTTTTGTAATACAATTTTTTCGACAAAATTTAATTTAGTGCTGGTTTGCTACACATTATATATAATTTATTTTTTAAAATAATATATTTAAAATCACTTTTTAATATTAAATTTTTAAAAATAAGAATAAACAAAGAGAAAGAAAATTGAGTTTTTGTTGTTATTATTATGTTATGTTAAATTTAATCGAATAGAAGGAGAATGAAAATAAATAAAAAATTTATTTAATATGTATTATGGAATGTCAATAACCATTCCATTAAATAATAAAATCTCCATTCTATCATAAAAATAATAAAATAGGTCATTTCATTATTCATTAATTAATCTTTTTATACTTTTATTTCTTATATATTTTATATATTCTACAATTATCCTTGCGTTGGTGAATTATAAGATAATATCATATTTTTAATATTTTTATTATATAAATATTGTGATAATTATATTTTTAATAATATATTTTGAAATAATATGTCTTATATTGTTCATAAACAAATATTATTTATTATATAAAATTATTTAATATAAATAAAAATTAATTAATTAAAATTTATTTTTTGATATATAAAATGAGTCAAAATTATGAAAATTAAATTAACATACTAGAAGAACAAAAAAAAAATAATAAAATACTATCTAATTTAAAAAATTGAAGCCTTTGACTTTTTTTTATTGCTTTTTGATTAACATTTTATTATTTTTGTTATAAACTCATTATTGTAATTGATTTTTTTCATTTAATTCTTATAATATTTTGTTATATCAACAATAAAAATGAAATGGAATGTCATTCTATTCATAATTATACCAAATATAATTATAAAATAATAATTCCATTCTATTATTTTCACGTTTTCATTTTTACTCGCATTCCAATTTTATCTAACCAAATATAACACTAGAATAAGGATAATAATGACAAAAAAATTAAGGATAATATAAGTACAAATATGAATATTTCTTTTTTTATAATTTCAATTAAAAAAACTACTTAAAGTAACTTCTTATTTAATCAAATTTATTATCTATAATTTATTATTAAAATATTCTAATTATTATACCAAACATTCATAAAAAGTACTATAATTAATTGTTTGATCTATAATTAATCAGTGAATATTATAATTATCATGTAAAACAATTAAGAATGCAATATATGGCAATAGGTCTTAGGAAAAATATAGAGATAGAATAATAATTAAATAGTGATAAATAAATAGAATAATAAGAAAATAGTTTTGAGATATATATATATATATATATTACATTTTCTTAAAAGCTTTTATGCTTATGATACAACAAAACTTAAAATTCTTTCATTTGAAATAGTAAAAATAATTTAATAAAAAATCTTATTTATAATTATTATTGAATAAACATGACTTCTCACTGTATAATTATTGAAAACAGTCATGACTTTTTAAAATTTTAAATTCTAAATAATAATAAAAAAATTATTTATTCACAAATTTAAATTCAATAATCCATTTTTATTCATACATATAAGATTATTAGAGAAAGTTAATAGGTAAGCTCACTTAAAAATTTTATTTATATACCATTTAAAATTAATTTTTCTAAGATTTGAAAAGTCAACTACGTTTATAAATTATCATATATAAAACGCAACACACTTAGATAAGCGGTTGATTGAAACGTGTTCATGTTGTCTCTGATAGGTGATTGGAAATTAAAAAAAAAATTATTTATCAAAACAATTAATTATATAATAATAAATTTTTTTAGTTTATTAAAGATTATTGACTCTATGAAATATTAGTTGTATAAAATGAATAATTATCATTAATTATCCAACACGTTAATAATTTAGACCATTTCAAATGAATAAGTTGTATCTGGCGAAGAATTTTGCTAAGTGCACCAAAGAAAATGCCTTTAAATTATATTTTCACATGAACGATGGATCTAGTTGTATTCCTCCTCTTTAATCTTTTTAGGTTATATGCTATGTTTTTCTAAAATATGTATTGGATAATTTAAACTATATTTCGCATATGCTTTATTATTGCCGTGTAAATAATGAATTAAATATTAGTCGTCTAAATGTAAGTAGGATATTAAATTTTATATCAATTTTAATTTTTTATAATAATAACAAATGATAAATCATTTAATACATAAATAAAACATTGAATTTAAACTCAAAATATTAAATTAAATATTTCAAAAATAACTTTAAATATTACTCTGGCGGCAAGCGCTTTAGAATAGTTAATTTTTACATATAATAGTGAGTGGATGGTAACATTTAAATACACAAGTTAACTATATTATTTGCGTGTAGTTTTAGTCTAATCCCTTTCTGTCACATATAGTTTAAAATATCATTATTTTACCTAAAAAATAAAAAACCTACTTTTACGTTTATGTGTTATGGTTGAAAATTACTCGATTCTTGTATTAATTTGGCTTTTGACAACGTTAGATAGCCATGCACTTGACAACTTTTTTTTGGGTACAAAAATGATGATGAGCTTAATGATGAGAGCCACTGCAACCTTTAAGATACAACGAATGTACAATCCTATTTAAAAACGAGCATTTAACTCATTTTTATAAAAATTTATTTTTTACCTTGATTTGTTTATTTTAAAACTTGAAAAATAATAATAGAATAACATAAAGACTTAATTTTTTAGAAGAGACTAAACTCTTTATAAAATCATCCTTTAAAATTAACGAAACATCTAATGAGTCATTTGATTTACATAAAAAATAAATTTCTGAAAAAAATTAAACTTTTCAAAATATTAATTTTTGTGTGAATTTGTTAAGAAGTGTTATTTGGTTAGTACGAAAAAACAGTGCTTCAAAAGAAGTAGAACTTAGTTAGGGATAGAGTAAATAATTTCTCATATTTTATAAAAAATACAAATTACACTAATTTTTAAGTTAATAACCAATCAAATAATTCAAATATTTTTTACTTTTTATGAAAGTTATATTTCATATGAAATTTTACGTGAATCAAACAATTACTAAGTGTTTGTTTGGTTTAATAATTAAAAATTTTAATAATTAATTATAAGTTTAATAATTAATATAACACTTTTAGTTGTAATTTTAAAAATTTTCAACAATCAAATATAAATAATAATTCTGATTAAATTAAAAATTATTTTAAATAATTTTTATTTTCATCAGGATTTAAGAAAGTGAAACATTAATATTTATACTTATATTATTTGCACTTTTTTTTTCTTTTTGCCTTCATGATTCTTATCTAGCAACAAGGGTAAAAACTCTTGTAACTTTCTCTTTCTTAGTTGCATTTTTTTAGTAATTTAATACTAAAGAAACAAATTTTCCATCCTTCATCCATATAAAAAATAGATTATGTATAATTAATTATTTTTATAATAAATTAATTATATTGTTATAACAAACCAGCTATAAATCTTTTTTTAAGATGAGATAATTTCAAATTAAAAAATCCATATTATTTTGAGACAAATATAAATAAAATATTCTTGCATTTTAGGGTTGGTTTGTTTTAAAAGAAAATATTTTCTATAGAAATAATCTCATATATTTATATTTTTAATTATAAAATATTAAGATAATAGAAAATTTTCTCCACAATCATGATATTATAGATTATTTTATTATTCACAATATATATAAATAATGTAGATATCATTTACTTATATAAATAAATAATTTTTTATAAAAAATATCTTTTAATAAAATAAACAGAAAATATTACGGCTTATACGCAAAAATGTCATTGCATTACATGGTGAAATTAACAGGCAGGTGCTAAAGGATGAGAAGCAAACAAGATCACGATATAATAAAGCCAAACTTTACGATATTAGCAAGATTTTCGCTTTAATTGATTGCTAAGAGCCCTCTGTTTTCTCTCAAACTGCTATCATCATATCAACTAGAAAATAAAAGCAGGTGTTTAGTCAGCACTAGACCTTCGCCTTTACCTTGTAAGCCAAAATTTTTTACAGTATCCAACAGCTGGATCAAATTCCAATTTTATATATCAGTAGTTTTGCTTTTATGCACACTTTTATATTTTCACAAAATCTGTGTTTAAATTTTTTTATTAGATTCACAAGTTTTTTCATAAAAATTTTATAATTTTGCATTAATTTTAAATATGACAAGTATATAAAAAAAATTACAACTATCTACTAAAATTGTAATAAAAAATATGCAATAATTTATAAAAAAAATTATAAAATCCTGTGAAAATATTACAAAAAAGTATAAAACTATATCATGAAACTTTCAAATTACATATGCATAATTTTTTTTTATGTGTGTATAAAAGTAAAAGCCTAAATTGAATTGTTTTGCCTATGGTCAAGGACATGAGCAGAAAGCTTTTCAATAAATTGTTCATCAAGATTATTTAAATAAATAATGTTTCAAAACTTTTTTGGCTGCTAAGCTAAAATCCACAAAAATATATCTCTAATTTTAAATCAAGAGGATTAATTCTAAGAGTTTAACTCATTATTTGAGAGATAAGATTGATATGTGTAAGAATACATGTTGCAAATTTGACTGAAATTGTTTTGTGAATTCTCTAAGTCAAACGTGACTTGTCTATAATTTTTTACACATAAGTGTAATTTGACTCAACTATTAGCCTATATAAGATGAAAATCTTATCATTTCATGTGATTATGGGTTTAAATTTTTCAATACTATACATGTGTCAAAAGTTGATTGAAAAATAAAAAAATAAATACTAAATTCCTACACTTCTAAAATTTACAAGTTAACTATTTAGTAGGTTTATTAAGAATATTCTCTTGAATATACCAAGAGTCTCATCTAATAATTTTTTTAATCTTGTAAATAGAAAAAGACTATATCATCCATAAATTTTCTAGTGAAACCAATTTTTTTTCAAACAAGAATAACAAAGGTATTATTATCATTTTTTTAAGTTAAATCCTCATACTAATGCGTCTTCAACAAAGAATTCTAACATCATTTTATAAATAGTCTTATATGTATCAATTGTTTTAGTTAAAAGGAATTTACATAAATCTTTCAAAAGTCCAAGAAAAAACAGCGATCTTTATTTTATTTGCTTAAAAGGTAGGGGGAGTAATGACAATTTGTATTTTAGAAGTACTCTCTTATAACAAAATACTTATTTAAATATAATTATTATTTAAAGAGCAAATTTATTCTGATAATTCCATCAAAACGTGAATAATTTTAAATATTTTCTATTATTCTACAGAATTTACTAAATCCAATAAAAGTGGAATGTAATGTATCTGTTTGGAAGTATTTTCAAGTGTTTTTATTTTATTATTTTTTATAACAATTTTTTAAAAATAATTTCTAAAAATTATTTTTTTAGAATCAAAAAATAAAAAATTTGTTTGGATATAAATTTTGAAAATAAGTATTTTCTTTATTTTTAAAGATAAAAAATATATATTTAATATTATTTACAATTTTATCATTAATAAAAATAGATATTTTTTTATATTTTTTTTAAAAAATCTAAAAATAGTTATATGTAAAAATAAGGAAAAATACTATTTTACTATTTTCTTAAAACTATTTTTCAATTACACTTTTAAAAAATAATTATTAAACATAATTTTTTATTTTTATAAAATAAAAAAATAAAAAAATTATTTTTAAAAACAAAAAAAATAACTTCCCAAGCAGGCCAGTACCTCCTTTAAAAATGTAAACGTATAGAATTCAACTTGAAGAAGGCACTTTATGTATTAAAGTTGAAAAATAAAAATTGAAGTGCTCTGCGGCAATCAAGTGCAAGTACAGAAATCGTTTCCTTTGCTAACAAATATATCTCTTTTCCTTTAAGCAAGCACGCGTATGGAAAATGATAATATTTTAACCAAAGATTTAATAGAAACAAGATAAAAGTGAGATTCCCCAGTGATAATCATGTGGGGATTTAAGAGTTTCAAACTTTCAAGGCTTAGCTTTTAATTATTTTATTATTATATGCTATGTGGTAATATATTCTTCACTTTCCGTAACAATTCAAAGTGTGTTATTATTAATTATTTAGAATATCTAAACTATCGTGGTTCCTATTGGTGCCTTCAATTGAGGGCTAACTCCAATTCATCACTAAGATAAGTAAAGAAAATTATAAAATTCCATCTTTGTCGTCACCTAATTTTGAGGAGTGTGGAAATTTGGGACCACAATTTGAAGAATATCTAACTTAACTTCAATAGATGGGATTTCATTTCTTTTATATGTTCATAATTTAGCTTAATCCCTTAATCATTTATTAATTCACGAATTAGCTAATTATAAAATAAATAGGTCAAATCAAATTAATATTTTCAGCTGCAATGTATGTAATGAAGTCTTTATATTTTGAAAAATGTTTTAAATTTTATAAATTTTAACGATCTTGTATGATGAGAAAATTAACAAATATTTGAAAAAGCATTTTATTTTTCACACTTTATTGGAGGTCAGCCACTCCGCCGCACTCCCCAATACCATAGCTATTGAGTCCGAATCACTTGTGCTCCATATTCCTCCCATTAAGGGCCTGCGACACTAGCCCATTAGTAAATTGGGCTTGTAATGTGCATTTGTTTGAAGAATATCAAAGCCCAAAAGCACTTCTTAACGATAAAAGCATGATTTGATTTTAAAAAAAAGGCAAAAAATGAAAATTATCCTTTTCAATTTTGGATAATTACATTTAAAACTCACAATGATTAATTTTTACTATCAGTTGCCTTTAATTTTCAAGTTATTTCATTTAACACTTAATATATATTTTGTAAGTGATTTTGAAAGAGCAAACACATTTATTTTGACATAAAATTTTATAGAAAATCAAATATGATATGAAAGTTTTATGGCTCAAATTTCAGAGCAATCTGATTTGTGTACTGTTTTCTCAATTTTTCTAATTTTGGAGGTATTTTGATCATTGGAGCATGATTTGCTTGTCCAATACAAGTAGAAAAGCCTATAACCACGATCTTTGCATTTCTATTTTTTATGTTGCTATAATATAACATTTAAATTTCTCTAGTGATTATGGAAAATGATCTTGAATTGATGCAATTTATTACTTATTTAAAGTCAGAGGCGGACGCAGGATTTTATATGAGTGGGGGCTAATAACTTCAACCGAGGAAGACCAAAGCAGGAGCGCAGGCAAATTGCTGGACCGTCGATCCGGACCAGAGGAATCGAGGAAGACCGCGGCGCGACAGTAGCGTGTTACGTGCTGTGGCGGACCGACATCGGTGGTTCGACAGCGGGGACAGCGTGTGAGGAACGGAGGAAGCTTCCAATCTTCAGATCTGAAGAAAATGAGAATGGGAGGTGACAGGCTGAGCTGGAGGAAAAGTCATATTAAAAGAAAATAAAAAATTTTTAATTTGCCCCCTAAAATTTGGACAGGCTTACACAATAGTCCAGATTCAAGAAATTTTTTCAAATCAGTCCTTATAGAATTTTTAATTTAACCCCTATTACATTTCTAATTTTTTTTTGAAAAAAATTCAGTGGGGGTTTCAGCCCCCACTGGGCCCTATACAGGTCCGCCCGTGTTTAAAGTTGAAGAGATTGCTTACAAAAATTAATAGTTATAGGTGTTAAATGTAACTATCCCAAAGTTGAAACAAGTAATTTGTATTGTTGTAAAAAAAAAAAAAAAACCCATAAATAATGCATTAAGCATTACTAATTTAAAAATATAGATACATAAATTTAATTGACCATAAAGAGGTTTTAGACCATTATCCAATATTTTGATACATTACCACTTTGCTTAAATGAAGGGAAAGAAAGGAAAGGAAGATGGAATGAATGGAAGATGATTTTCCGTTGATTGGTTGGGTGAAAATGGAGAGGAAAGAAAGTGGAAGGAAATGTAATAAAAAATGATTTAAAAAATAAGAATAATAATATAAAATCATAAGATTACATAATACATGATTAAAA
>JANHAO010008068.1:0-19597 GCA_026873985.1 Saraca asoca | reverse complement strand
CAATTATCACATTTATTTATATTACACAGATATAACAAAATATAATAATTGAATTGCCATTAAAACGTAATATAATGTATGCAAAACAATCATCTTATGATTGGCTTCTAAGGCATACACCAACATGGATAATGATGTTGCTCAAATGATCTTAGAGTTCCATGATGTCAAGATTCATGCTACCCTTAAAGGTTGAGAGATACTCTTGCGTGGAATCCAACTACTTATGAATTTGCTTTGGATCAACACAAACCTCAATAAATCCTTTCATCATCTAATCATACAAATAGTTATGCTGGGTTTTAATTTGGTTAAGGAGGACGAAGATTTCATTTTGCACATCACTGCTAGTAGAAGAACTTAAAGCTCTGCTAGTAGAAGAGCTAATGGCCTTTCTCTACCTCCCATCTACATATTCAAAATTCATTTGATGCATATTTTCACTCACTAATTGCAGTATTGGTGGTAGTGAATATAATTTTTTTCTCAAGCCTCATTGATACTTGAAAATGCTTGAATATATTAGTTAAGCACATACCATAAGGTAGGTAATTTGTGTTACTCTTAGTGTAGAAGCATTTCATGGAAGTTATAATGAGGTATAAGATTTTGGCTTGGATACCCTTCCTAATAGCCCACATCAGAAAAAATTCATCTTCCACAATATAAGTGAAATTTGTGCTCCTAGGAAGAATGACTTTAGGAATGGTAAAGTGTAGCAAGTGATCTTCCATAGATAAACTGGTGATCATCAATTTGCTAGATTGAATAACAGGAGAAACATGAGGAAATAACACTTTTGTAGCTTTTTCTCTTGAATAATCATTCATGTCCTTACTGGTTGCCCATCCACCATCATTATTCATGTTAAGCAATTCACATACAACTTGACATCGAAATTAATTTTCTTTTAGATAATAGAGACATATAAGTTATCTTGCTGAATACCCAGATTTGCATAAAACATATGTACAAGGCTAGGATAACAATAGGCACTAAAAATGACAAGCATAGTAAGCTTGTATTTTTCCAAAATGACATGCAATTATAGATTGCTATCATTCAAAAAATTTACATCCCAGTGTTTCAAAGCATTAGCTTTTTTCCCTTTGAAGGAAATGCACCTTTCTTTTGATTCATTATTGGCAAAGAATTTTTCCTCTTTAGTTTAAGCATTTGTATGGGCCATTTTTTGTCACCAACCATCTTTCTCTTTTTTTGGGACCAAAATCGTTAGCCATAGAGGATTTTATAAAGAGATGAAGAGTTAGGGAAATTTGGAATATAGGAATTTTGGGGTGAAATCGGGCATTTCAATTGGTGGAAGTGGATGAGATTGGGTGAAGGAAATTTGTGAGTGTTGAATAGAGAGAAAATATGATTAAGGTTTGGAATAACATCTGAAAATGTAGTCTGGTGTATAGATTTTCCTAGACAAATTGATTCAC
This sequence comes from Saraca asoca, assembly GCA_026873985.1. Taxonomy (NCBI): domain Eukaryota; kingdom Viridiplantae; phylum Streptophyta; class Magnoliopsida; order Fabales; family Fabaceae; genus Saraca; species Saraca asoca. The sequence continues at coordinate 18,149 of JANHAO010008068.1, read as the reverse complement.
ATGGCCTAAATTACTTTATGAGATGACTAGCAAATGAATCAATCCAAACAGGAACCCACAAATTGACTTGTGGGTCGATTCACACATTCTTGACAAACACCCAAGACTCAGTCAATTTTCCTTAGCCAATTCACCTTGTTGCACATGTAAATGGTGAATCTATTCGCCTTGCTCCAACTTCAAAAAGTTTTTTAGTTTTTCATCAATTTTCACAACTAAACCATGAATCTCAACTACAAACAACCCAAAATCGCTTTGAACAACATGAAAAGCCCAAACTAATAAGCATGCCACCTATAAAACAAAAGGAGGACTCTCTAATGCCTAAGTGAGTAATTAATTAAATGAAAAACAATTAAAATGAATTCTAAAAACTTAAAATAAAAGATGAACATTACTAAAAAAATTGAAGCGAATAGAAATAAGTTTATCAGTTCAAGTAAGTTCATTTTCTAGGGGATTTAACATGCCTAGTTCTCTTCTTATAAATACAAAACGATTTTCATCAAGAGGTTTAGTAAAAATGTCAACAAGATGAAAATCAATTTGAATAAATTCAAGGACAATGTATCCTCTTTGAACATGATCCCTAATGAAATGATGCCTTATCTCTATATGTTTAGTTTTACAATGCATGATATAGTTCTTTGTTAGGTTAATGACACTTGTATTATTGCATTTTGATAGGAATTTTTTCAAGATTTAAACCATAGTCTGATAATTGTTGTCTCATCTAAAGGATTTGAGTTCAACAACTATCAGCAGCCATGTACCCTGCTTTTGTGGTGGACAAAGCCATACTATTTTTCCTTTTACAATGTCATAAGACTAGAGAATGACTAACAAATTGACACATTCTACTAGTGCTCTTTCAATCTATTATACTTCCTGCAAAGTATGCATAAAATAACCTACTAAAGAACTAGAGCTTATAGGTACCATAACCTAATGTGTGGTGTGCCTACAAGGTTTCTTAGTATTCTTTTAATAGTAATCAAATGTAACTTCTTTGGACATGCTTGAAATCTTGCACACATACATACACAGAACATTATATTAGTTATGCTAGTAGTAAGATAGAGTAAATTGCCTATCATGCCTCTATACATAGTAATATCCACTTTTTTACCTCATTCATTAGGATTAAGCTTTGTTAAAGGGCTCATGGTGGTTCTAAAGGGCTTTGCATTTTTCATGTCAAACTTTTTAAGTAGCTCCTTTGTGTATATAGTTTGGCTTACAAAAATACCATCTTTTGCTTGCTTGATCTGGAGACCATGGAAGAAATTAAGCTCTTCTATCTCTTGATTGCTTACAAATATACAATCTTTTGGTTGCTTGATTTGGAGACCAAGGAAGAAATTCAGCTCTTTCATTATAAACATTTTGAATTCTCCTTTATGCTTTAAGAACAAAGTAGTGTTACTTTACTCTTGAAAAACTATTGTTCATAAGAAATTTGCTTAAGCACTCATACAAAGCTCTAGGAGCTATAAAGAGCCTTTTTAATCTTATAGACATGATTAGAAAAGAGGTGACTTTCAAAACCTAGAGGTTGTTCAACATTTATTTCTTCCACAAGTAAGCCATTTGAAAAGGTACTTTTAACATTCATTTGATAAAACTTAAAGCCTTTTATACAAGCACATGCTAATAACTTTTTAATTACTTCTTGTCTAGCTATCTGTGCATACGTTTCATTGAAATCAATGCCTTCCTCTCGGTTGTAGCCTTTTGCAATCAATTGGACTTTGTTTCTAATAATGGCACTGCTTTCATCAAGTTTGCTCCTAACCCATTTAGTCCCTATAATTGTATGATCATCGGGTTTTGACACAAGTTCCTGAACTTCATTTCTTTAAATTGATTTAATTCATCTTGCATAGCCAAGATCCAATGTTCATAATTTATAGTCTTATTAATGTTTTTTAGGTTCAATTTGAGAAAGAAAAATAAAATGATTATAGACATTTCTAAGAGTATTACATGTTACCCTTTGAGGAACATCACCAATGACTTGATCAATGGGATGATTCTCTATGATTTTCCATGCTTTTTGTGGTCAATGAGTTTGCTCTTCAATTGAGATGTCCAAGGGAGGAGGTTTTTCATCATCTTTGTCCTCTTCGTCTTCTTCTTCCTCTTCATTTCTTTTTCTATTGTGGATTTGAATATCTTTGAGAAAGCCAATCATTTACTTGCTCATCATCATCATCAACTTTATACACAAGAGAAGTAGATTCATCAAAAGCAACATGAATAAATTGTTTTATTTGTAAAGTTTTCTTGTTGTAAACTCAAAAAGCTTTGGTAGTAAAAGAATAACTATTATGGGTAAAAATCGGCTTTAAAGGATAAGATAACACGAGCCCAGCAGAGGCTAAGTTACCTAGCTCGTTGAGGATGCCCAGCAAGAGCCACCTCACTCATCACTAGAAGGTGACACACCAAGGTCATCATGAGGCCAGCTTGCTAAGCGGCCAACCATCCTGCTCGAGCTTGCTATGCTAAAGAAATAACACCAAGCTCACTAAGCGATCTGTAATAGCGACCCTGAACTAAGGAACTCAACTTGGGAGGGCAGACACCTTGCTTAATGGAGTGAGACCAAGCCATAAACACACATATATTAGCTCACAACCGATAAGAGGGGCCTACCCCACAGAAAGTAGCCTGTAATAGCTGGATTGCAGGAGTTTTATTATCTTTCACATTTATTTCTTGATGTAACACAACTGTAGCTTGTAATTACTATATGTAACTCTTCCTTCCTCTATAAATAGGAATGCATTGTTAGAAGAGGGGGGATCGAAAAATTGGTATGCCAAAACTCTATAAAAATCTCCTTTCTAATATTAATAAAAGCTCCACTGTACATGTAGGGTCCAGTAACACTCAGATTTAGCCGAACCATGTTAAAAGATTACGCACACCTCTATCTTTCTTCCTCTCCTCCATCTTCATCATCCTCCAGCCTGCATATCCTTGAGATCAAAAAATAGCTTGGGGTTCAAGAACTGCACACCCATTGGCAGGAATTTGGCGGAACCAAATTTCACCATCAACATCTTTGGCACTAGAAGAAGGGCCCATCTATTTTCCTAGTGCATTCACCTCTATAGCTACAATGGCGAGAGGAAGAACCACTCAGAGTTCAACCACTCCAGCTTTCTAACCAGTGGATGTTCCCACTATGGGGGGCTCACCAGCATTCTACTACTATCCCTGAAACTGAAGAGGCACAAATGCCTGGCCAGTCCTAACCAGCACTCAAAAATATAGTAAGAGAGTTAGCTGAAACTGTTAAAACGTTGGCATAGGCACAAGCCCAGAGTACAAAAAGACAAGAAGAAATCATGGCACAGCTCCAATAGTTTCATAAAGAAGCTCAGAAGGAAACTCACGAAGATCGTGATAGTTAGCGATTGGGGGGCTCACAACGAGCAGAAAGCTCCACCCCTCAGCCTAAAACGTAGAACCTGATAATGGAGGAAGTCCTCCAAAGGCTTAAATGGCTAGAAGAATGCCTACGGCCTTAAAGCAACCAACCTCACTACAAGGAAAGCTCACCATTTTCTATGAAGATCAAAATGTAACCTCTCCCATAGAAACTTAAAGTGCCCACAATCCCACTGTATGATGGGAACAGTGATCCAAGCGACCACTTGGATGCATTCAATATCCAAATGGATCTTCAAATAATTGACCCTCTGGTGAAATGCCGTGTCTTTTCGACCATGTTAGGAGGAGTATCTCGGGCATGATTCAGAAACCTCCTAGCTTGCAGTGTCAGCAGCTAGGAAGAATGCCAAAAGAAATTCATTGACCAATATCGGGTGCTAAAAAGGTAGCATGTGCCTCCTTACCACCTCGCAATGATTTTTTAGCATAAGAACGAGTAGCTGAAAGATTATATAGCCAGATTCAGGCACAAAGCCAACTCCGTGGAAAACCCTTTGGAGGAAAGTATCTTAACAGCCATCTCTGCAGGACTTCACAAAGATAGAAAGCTATACAGAAGCCTCTATAAGTCCCTGGCTCAAAACCTCGCTGAATTCTATAAGCGAGCTACCAAATAAATAAGATAGGAAGAAACCTTCAGAACTTAGGAACCCAGACAGAAAGCAAATGCCAGTGGTCCTATTACCAGCAAAATGAGGAATGATGAAAGTCACAATCATGACCCTACTCCTCAGCTCACAAAGAAGGCAAAGCCCTCGCGACCAGAAGGTAGCTTCAAAAAAGACAGCATCTTGTCAAATACACAGGATAGGATTTTTGCCGTAAAGAGGCATAACGAAGACTTTGGAAGACCCAAACTAATGAGAGTGCCCACCAAGTCTAGAGATCTAAGTAGATTTTATGTCTATCACAATGAGGTCAGACACACCACCTCAGAATGTCAGGCATTAAAAGATGCAATTGAAGGCCTCATCGGAAGAGGTCGATTATAGGATTACGTGGTAAGGCCATCAGAACAACGAGCTTAATAGGCCCGGAAAATCACTGATCGAGAACTGGAGCCCTCCATCAGGACCATATTCTAATCCTATAACATTTTCTTAAGACCAATGACAATAAGTTGTATGAATCGTTCTATGCTAAATCAATATAATTTGTAGCTGATTGGCCAAAAAGCGTTACTCAGACAATGAGTTTTCACTTTGCCATTACAAAGAAACATCCGGAGGTGAGATGACATGAGGCTTACCCCGTTGATACATCTAGTGCAAATTATATCCCACAAGCTGGGACCAAGAGCATAAATTCCTTAACCACTAAGCAACAGGATTTCTGTCTCGCTGAGCAACAAGAATGTTGTGAGGCTTAGCAATGAGATTGCTATCTCACTGAGCGACAGGCTTGTTAGGAGGTTTAGCAACAAGATTGCTACCTCACTGAGCAACAGGATTGCTACGAGACTGAGCAATAGGATTGCTGCGAGAATGAGCAATGAGTTTGCTATGGTACAGATACACGATCTCGCTTAGCGATGAGCTATCATCTCGCTATAGTAAAACAAAGCCAAGGGTAAGATAGCCCTAGAACCTACCTCGTCGACACACTCAAGCCCAATAATTGGCTACAAGCTCACCACATCACAAGGTTACTAAAATAAATTTGTTGCAGCTCTCATGCAATGCAAGTATCTATAGCTAACATACAGATCGTAGCTCACATGTGACCTGGTTCTTACTCACTAAAGGTAATCGAACAAAGAAAAAATCAAAGAGACATGATTGATTGGTCAAAAAGAGATTTCATTAATCATAAAAATATACAAGCAGTGGTGCACAAAGCATCTAATACAACTTTCAAAAGCTCTACAAAAAAGCTCATACACTAAAATGGCCTCACTCAACGAGGTAAAATTACATCAGAAGCTTTCGAGTACAATGCAAAAGGGCAAAGGGCCTGATACTACCATTCTAACTAGAAAGTGAAGAGTTGGTCACTGGGAGACAAACTCCCACTAGCAGGAAGACAAGCAACTCCATTTCTGTAGTCTTCCCATCCTTAACCAAGGGTTCCTCCTAGTCTAGACCTAGTGCAACTCAAAAAGGCACCAAAAGCCCAGTCGACATTGTTGGATTCCAAGGAAAGAGCTAGGGGAGATAATCCAAGGTCTTGACAAGACTCCCCAGGAGCTCGCAAGACAGATCCTACGGCGAAGTCACGTGCAACAGGCTACCCATGCCTCCAAGCATTCTGCAATAGGCCATCCATGCCACAACAAGCTTCACCGGAAGCTAAGACACTAAAAACACAAGGGGCTCAGTAGACTCCTCCATTAAACTCTTCTGAGGAAAAGGAAGAAGACCCTCAAGGTATAAAAAGACCAGCTTGGTCTGCTAAAAAATCCAGAAGACATCTGGTTGATCTTGATCTGATGGCCCAAAGAAAATGATAATGCCATGCTAATGGTCAAAAATTACGAACAGTAGAAAGCATGGCCTAAGGTAGAATGAAAAGATAGAAAAGAAGTCTGAAACAACAATCTAGTCAAGCAAAGATTTTGACTAGGAATATAGACAAAGCCTCGAAAAAATTGCAACTCTCAGTCCACAAAGTGAACTAAGAGTTGGGGGGCTTACGTTATAGGTAAAAATTGGCTTTGAAGGATAAGAAAGCATAAGCCCAACAGAGGCTAAGTTACCCAGCTCACTAAGGATTCCCAGCGAGAACCACCTTGCTCATCGCTAGAAGGTGACACATTGAGGTCATCATGAGACCAGCTCGTTAAGCAACCAACTATTCTGCTTGAGCTTGCTATACTAAAGAAACAGCACCAAGCTCATTAAGCGATCTGCAACAGGGACCCCGAACTGAGGAACTCAACTCAGAAGGATAGACACCTCGCTTAATGGAGTGAGACTAAGCCATAAACATACATATATTAGCTCACAGCCGATAAGAGGGGCCCACCCTATAGAAAGTAGCCTGCAATAGCTGGATTGCAGGAGTTTTATTGTCTTTCACATTTATTTCTTGGTGTAACATAGTTGTAGCTTGTAATTATTATATGTCACTCTTCCTTCCTCTATAAATAGGAATGTATTGTTCGAAGAGGGGGGGACTGGAAAATTGGTATGCCAAAACTCTGTAAAAATCTCCTTTCTAATATTAATAAAAGCTCTGTCATGGACATAGGGTCCGATACCGCCCAAATTTAGCCGAACCATGTTAAAAGATTGTGCACACCTCCATCTTTCTTCCTCACCACCATCTTCATCATCCTCCAGCCTGCACATCCTTCAGATCAGAAAACAGCTTGGGGTTCAAGAGATACACACTCATTGGGAGGAATTTGGTAGAACCAAATTTCAACATCAACAATACCTAATAAACAATGCTTCATCAAATTTGGCATCAAATTTTCTAAGGTTGTCTTTCCATTGTTAAGTACAAAGCATTTGTAATAAAAAGCATAAAGATGCAAACCACTAGGTTTTCTCCCTTTGTACAATTCATAAAGTGTTTTCTTAAGAATATGCATTATCAAGGGTTTATTCATAACATAACAAGTGATGCTCACTACATCTGCCTAAAAGGACTTAGGAAAAGAACGGTCATTAAGCATGATTCTTGCCATTTCTTCTAAACCTCTCAATAACTCCACTTTGTTGAAGGGTACTAGAGGAAGAGAAGTTATGTTCAATACCATTCTCAATGCCAAAATAAGTAAAATCATGTTTTTTTAAATTCTCCACCATGATCACTTCAAATATTTATAATTATTATTCCTTTTTCATTTTGAATGGACTTTTCAAGCTTTTGAAAAGCTTAAAAAGTATCACTTTTTTTTTAGCAAGAAACAATGTCTATGCATATTTTGAGTAGTCATCAACAATTATAAATACATAGTAATTTCCACCATAACTTCTAATCCTTGATGGACCAATCAAGTCTATGTGAAGTAATTAAAGTGGTCTTAATATAGAAACAAAATTTTTAGGTTTGAAAGATTCTTTTACTTGTTTGCCATTTTGATATGCATCACATAATTTGCCTTTATTGTACTTAAACTTAGGCAAACCAATAACTAAATAATTTATAGGGAGTTTTCCAATGAGGTTCATACTTGTATGAGCAAGCCTTTTATGCCAAAGCCATGAATCATCATTTACACTCACCAAACATTAGAATTAAGAGAATGCTCATTATTAATATTAATCATATAAATGTTGTTATATCTTTTGTTAACTAACTCAATTTACTTATCATTCATATTCTCAACTATGCAACAAGTGAGGTCAAAAGTGACCTTATTCCCCTTGTCACAAAATTGGACAATGCTAAGCAAATTATAGTTGAGCCCCTTCACTAATAAAACATTTTCAATGCAAGAGTGGGGATTCTTATCAACTCTGCCTTTACCTATCACTTTCCTTTGAGCATTCTCCAAAGGTGACATTCTCACCACCAATGGTAGAGAGTGAAAAAAATTTGGATTTGTCACTGATCATGTGTTGAGTGCATCCATTATTAAGAAAGAACATATTGCTTCAGGATCTCTCACACACCTACATAAGAAAAATCATTCTTCAGATATAGATAACCAAGTAATATTAGGTCCTTGAGAGTTAGTTCCACTAGATAAAGCATTTGGTACCCAAACCAACTTTTCTCTAATATTTGCAACATAAATGTTTCTTTTGTGAACACAAAAGTGGATACCATGACCCCTTTCTCCACAATAGAAACATGTTAATATAAGGTTGGTTTCCTATGGTTTTGCAAACAAAGGGGTTTTTGTAAAAAATTTTGCACACTTGACTTATATCCATGTTCCTCTTTGTTCAACCCACACCTTTAGCTTCTAAGCAATACATTAAGTCTTTTCTTACCATTTGTGATTTTTTCAAGCATCTTGTTCAAATCATCAATTTTTAACTTGATACCTTCACAAATTGTACACACTTGTGATGATAACTTAAGGTTTTCAACTTCTTTCAATAAATTATTGTTATCTTTTTGAAAATTTTTAATGTTACCTTCCAATGAAACAATCATTTTCTTTGAAAGATTGACATTTATTTTTGGCTTTAAGCAAATCATTACATAACTTTTTCAAATAAATTATCAACATCATCAAGAGATTGGATGGAGTTATCATCATTTACTTCAACATCATCATCTCCCATAGTCATGAGACAAAGCAATGGCTCTTTATCCTTTACTTCATCATAAGTGAAGTCTCCATCATCATCAACCCATATGGCAAGATATGCCCTTTTGCTTGATTTCTTGTTTTTCTTCCTCTCATTCTCCAATTGTTTCTTAAAGTACATGAGATATTCATATTAGATGTGTTCCAAATTTTTACACTTGTAGCAAGTGGGACTAGATTGATTGCATTACTTAACTCCATTCACATTTATTTTAGCAGGAAGGGGCCTTTTCCTTTTATCAACTTTTTGAGCCTTTAAGTGCCTTTGGTATTTCTTTGTGAGAAGAGCCAAATCATCTTCAATTAAGGTATCATGATCATCCAAACTTATCAATTCATTGTCTTTCTCATCATAAAAAGTATTTAACAACTTTATCAACATCATTCAATTTTGAGAACCTCTTGAGTTCCATTACTCTCCAAGTTACCAAACAACTCTTATAATGTTGGCATGCCCCTCTTCATTGACTCCTTAATAGCCGAAATCTTTGGTTGCCACTTGATAGTCAATAAGCAAAGTACTTTATGCATCAAGTTAGCATTTTTGAATTTTCTACCAAGAATGCTCAAATGATTATCAATCATAGTAAACCTTTGCACCATATCCTTAATAGATTCACCGTCATTCATTTTTAAAAGTTCATATTAAGATACAAGTGTGTGATCCTTAGGTGCTTTGACTTGGGTGGTGCCTATGTGAGCAAACTCAAGAGCATTCCACATGTCAGTAACGACATAGTTGGATACTCTTTCATACTATTAGGCTATAGTAAATTGGACACAATCTATTTGACCTTAGAAGTGAGAAGGTGTTTTTTCTTTTCTCATTTTCACTCCAATTGCTTTTAGGTTTCAAAATGGTTACACCATTTTCAAGTTTAGTCAGTAGATTGTATCCATTTCCTACTATTTCCCACATGCCAATATCGGTGGCTTCAATGAAATCTTTCATCTTTTGTTTCCAATATGTGCAATGTTGTCCATTGAGCCCAATAGGTTGATCAATCAATTAACAAGGCCCAGTGCTATAGGTTAGTAGGCCTCTAGTCGAAACTATGTGACACATGCTTGCCACTCTTAGCCAACATGCTAGCTTTCCAACAAACTTAAGCCACACTTGCATAGATATATAGGACATTGTGAAATATGCATAACATGTTCAAAGGAAACACAAGCAAGTAAACTAAAGCAACTAAAAAACTAACCATTAAGAACATCCCATATAAGTAGCTTCTAATGCACAAAAGGCAAAAAGGGACAATCAAATAAGGAGAGGGACAAATTCCATTTCATTGATATGTGCCTCATTACATTGATTTTAATGTGTATGGGAGACTTCAAGCCAACACACTCCTTTAAACCCTAGACTAAGTGCCAACGAGCCATGAACAAGTACGTAACAAGGTTCTAATGTGCACCTGATAAGTCCTAACAAGCTGTCGACACTTCCCCCTAAAGAGCATTTTGGGCCAAAGGTCATATAGTACAAGTGGGCATACTTTTTGTGAGTTGACATAAGGACTTTTCTTATAGTTTTAGGTGGAGATTTTGTGCCATTTTTTATGGACATGAAGCTATAAATGCAAGAAATGCAACGATGTACTTTTCTACTAACACTAGATAAGCATATCCAACCAAAATTATAGAAATATCCCTAAAATGGGGAAAAATAAAAAAAAATAGTACATAAGTTAGATCACTCCCAACTTTGAGCACAAGGCCTCCATAAAATACTTGATCTTTTTGCAAAGTTTTGCCACAAATTGAGTATGTTTGCCCCCTCAAATTAATCATAAGGCTGACTTGTGACATTTTCCCCTACTTAAAGAAATGTCAATGCTCTCATTGATGTCTCAATTTGACACAACTCCCATGAAGGGCTTTAGTCTGCTCCCTTTGAGTTACTCCTTTAAACTTTTCATAAGAGTCTTCAGCCTACACCTCTAAGCTACTCCCTCGATTGCTCCCAATTTGTCTCTTTGAGCCAATGCCATTTGAGGACTTTCAAAAAGATAATACTCTCAACTTGACACAGCATCAAAATAGTCTTTAGTTTGTAGCTCATCAGCCCATTCCTCAACTTCATCTAAGCTCACCTCCATCAGCTAGTTCCATCGAAAATAATGCTGCTCCATAAACATCAAGTAAGCTTCCTCTAAATCTCGAGAATTTTGTTACCTTCGTGGACTTCAAGTGAGCTTCCTCTGAAACTTGAGAATTTTGCTACCTTCGTAGATTTTGAATGCTCACTACCTCTATAGCTTGCTTGCACTACCTTTATAACCTGTGCTTATCTTAGTGTTTAGGACTTTAATACTAGAGATGTCCTACAACTAATGGCCCATTCACCAATGTGAGACACAAGAGTAATCCCTTAGTTCTAAGGTCATTGCATTGGGTTCGATAATCCCTCACACTTCACTATGCCCCTTGATAAGATCTTCTGACCCTCTCTAAATTGATAACCCTCTGGCATCTTGGCCATCATAATCTTTTTGGAGTTGATGCTTCTTTAGCACTCTGGTCCTCGTGATCTCTCCTAGATTTGCACTCTCTAGTGCTAGAGTTTTGGAGTTGATACACTCTTGTATCATGGCCCTCACAGCAATTCCTATAAGATTGGAGCCCTCTAGCACCTCTCATGCAACATTCTATGATGTCCAGGCCCTCACAGCTTGCTTTGAGTGCATCCTCTGATGGCTCTCCCATTTTTTCTTGGAATGATAGACCATAGTGTAGTCTATCACTCTAGCTCAAGTACCACATGCTTGTGCAATAGTAAATATAAGCTGCAAGGTCATTGCTACAAAGTCCAACTTGCGACTTTAATGCATTATCTCCTTAGCATCTCAAATGATCCCTCTAGACTGCCTCAACTTGAATATGATCATGCCTTTCGACATAATCTTGGACTCATCCCATTGGATTTGCTTTCTCATTGAATCCCTTCAGATATTTTAGCCATTTGATATGATTTTTGACTCCTCTAATAAGATTTGCCCGCTTAACATATCAAAAGAGGTGTATCATCCTGCAGGATGTGTTAATTGTCTATTATGGCCACACTTTCTAGCACGACTATGGCTTCGCCCTCTAGGATTCACTGACAGTTCTTTTATCCCTCATGGACATGGTCAGGCTTTCTTCCTAAGACCAGGGGCTTTTCTCAAGGCTTTTTCTTGCTAGATAAGCCTTTAATGCTCACATCCCTTTGGATATTTCAACCCTCTAGTTATGTTGCGATAATGCACTCTTGCACAACCAAGGCTTCATCCTCTAGCTTCACCAATTGCTAATTTGTCCCTTTGGATGTGGCCAAGCCCTCTGGCAAGACCAAAGCTTCTCCCATTAGATACGTCATCAATTCACTGACTCTCTCGAGTGGTTTGCATTTCCTTCGATGCTATTATGAATGAACGCATAACCAATGTCCCTGTTATATAACAAGCCCATCAATTTCTATACATGCTAGCAACTGATGCGCTAATAACTTCCCATCAGTTGTAAAATTGTCGCACTTTTGCCTAAGATCCATTTCGATCTCTTGCTACCCTCTTGGCCAAGTCATTAATAGTATCTTTTCATGAGTTTGAGAAATGTTCACTCCTTCCAAAACCCTTATAAGTTAGGACACGCCAAATTTAATCCAATTGTCCACCTTGAAATGATGAGAATTCTTACCCACCACCCAATTCTCAAGTCAATCCACCCACATACCATGTCTTCTTGCCTACCCATTCTCCTTGCTTGCTCTTCTAAGTGCTTGACAAGAACTTGGGCAATTAGTACGACTAGCACTTGGTGTGAATCCAAGTAGGCATGGCCACCCGATCTACTCTCTGGCAACCAGGCTCTGATATCAAATGTCATGGGCAGATAGCCCTGTATCCAAAATTATGCGATGCATGCTAGGTACTCTTAGCCAACATGCCAACTTTTTAACAAATTCAAACCAAACTTAGATAAATATATGGGGCATCATGGAATATGCACATGCCCAAAGGCAATACAAGCAAGTAAACTAAAGCAACTGAACAATCAAGCCTCAAGAACACCCCATATAAGTAGCATCTAGAATGTAATAGGTAAAAAGGGACAATCGAATAGGGAAAGTGACAAACTCTATTTTATAGATATATACCTCATTATATATGTGTAAGGGAGGCTTCAAGCTAACCCGACAAGTGCCCAACAACTTGCTGACATTTCCCTCCTAAAGAGCATTTTGAGCCAAATGTCATATAATATAAGTAAATATACTTTTTGTAAGTTGATATAAGGCCTTTTCTCATAATTCCAGGTGGAGATTTTATGCCATTTTATATGGACAAAAAGCTAAAAATGCAAGAAACTTAACCATGTACTTTTTTACTTGTATTGGATAAGTGAACCCTACCTAAATTTGGGGAAAAATCAGAAAAAATAGTACATAAGTCAGATCACTCTCAAATTTGAGTCACAAGGCCTCCATACAATGCTTGATTTTTCTATAAAGTTTCATGTCAAACTAAGTACATTTGCCCTCTCAAATCAATCACAAGGCCAATTTGTGTCACCTAAGCACAACTTAATCTATTAGTTAATTGATTAGGCTGAACAAGATAGCTTTGGTTTGTTCTGGCCAATGTCGTAATTGATTAGCAACCTTTGAAGAGATCTTAATTAATTAGGCTATGTTTTCAAGGTTTTTGAAAATGATTTTTGAAAACAATATTTTACGAAAATATTTTTAACCTTGAAAAAGAATCAATCAATTTTATTTCTTAATCAATCATTTTTAAAGAAGATCTTAAATAAAACCAATGATTTAAAAAAAATAAGAGTTTTACATTATTAAGAAAAAATTCAACTCACACATAATTTTTAGTCCTATACTAGTGATCTTCAAATAAAAGTCGTGGAATATTTAATTAAACAATCCCATCAACTAGTAACAAAATTACAACTAATAAGATCAAAATATATTTATTATTATCAAAATATTTTTTCAATTTTTAAAAGTAATTTTAACCAAGGAACTTGCTGAACATGACTTTCACGAGAGAAGCACCCTTTGATAAATTGGACCGAGGCCTATCCCTAAAGCCCTAATTAAGAAATGTTAGGCTTGATATTGGATTGCCAAATTGCCAGAAAGGAAAAAGTACTAGAGGGAAATCGAGACTTCTTGACACTTATTTCACTCTTATATTTTTTTTCGGATGCAATTTCCATAATTTCTTATAATTTTACAAAAATTAGGTCTCTATTCGTTTGACAGAAAATGATTGTATTTTAAGAATAGTTTCAGTCAAAATCACCCTTCTTAAAGAATATTCAGGTGACATTATTAATATCTAATTTCTTCATTGATTTACCAGTTTTTACTTCCAAATTACCCTAAACCAGTTAGACATGCAGTAGCGCTCAGTTCAATGTTTCTTCTGATACCAAAAAAAAAAAAAAAAGGTGAAGACTTGTTTCTTACCATCATATATAAAAGGTTATGCATTCATACACGAGGATGGGCAATACTGAATATAAATCTACTAAACTTTCCCATAAATGCGTGCAAAATTGGTTTTGTTCAAACTTTCCTATAAAATGCTTTATTTTTTTTCCTTAAAAATCTAATAAACTTGATTACATTTGACATCTTAAAACCAAAAATAATAAAGGATATTGTTAAATTTGAGATTTGAAAGCCATCATCACTAACTCAACCTCCTATATAAAGCATTTCAAAAGAGCATTTCAAAAGCCTTAATTACATGTAAGATATGCACATTGATGCATTGGTGCTAACCATGTAAGTAATAAAATGTCTCCATTTATTTCCATGCTAGATATATTATTCACGTTGCATCAATCCAGAGATCAAGCTAATTTCCGTTCCAATCATGCACACTATAATCATATACAATTAAATCATAATTCCATTGATTAAATAAATTTCTAATTCAAAAATAACAAATTGCAGCTCAATGTGACTTAGTTTCATGTAGTTATATCAAACTAATTTTTACATACAAATCAAAGCTCTGTGAAGAAAATCTAATTCATGAGTCCTTTTGTAGTCTGTTGTGCCTGAAATTTGGCGTGGAAATTAAAGAAAACACAACAAACATCTGTGATTATGTTTCCCTCATGCTTCTAGTTTAAATGAAAATAACAAAAAGGAAATTATGTACAAGGAAAGCGTAGACATAAGCATAAACTAATATTCAAACTTCACAGCTTCAATTGATGTTTGTCCAGAACTATAACTCTAACTTTGTATTCAAGCGTAACATGAAATTACTACAAGACATTAACTTGTTTATATCTTGCTAGATCATAGAGGAAAATTAATACCTGTATATGAGGAATGGTTAATTACTCTTGACCTCTGCAAGTTCATGCGACGATTCTAACAAAAAAGAAAGTTACTAAGCAAGCAAAACTTCTTTTTTATTGAATTGATAATAGGGGTTCTTGTTGCTCCCTTAGTTTTTTCTCTTACGTTATAGGTTTTTCATATTGTGTGTTTCGTATTAAATCCAAGGCTTCTACAATCAATTCTAGACTCAATATATAATAGATTAAGAACTTGTTTTTTTGTGTGTTTTATTGCTCAAAATCAGTTTTTTGGAATCCAATTTGTGTCTAAAAATGACTGTAAACTAAAAGTTAGAGAGAGAAGCATTTACTTTCAGAATCAGTTTTTAAACAATATTACCAAACAAAAAATAAATTCAAGCATAATCAATTTGTTTTTCAAAATTAATTATCCATAATATTATATAAATGTGCTCAAAATCAAATTTTCCACAACTGTCCCCAACAAACTCTAAATCTATGTGCACTTTAATTATTAATTTTGCTTTTTGTGATTCTTATTTTCATCATGTATATATTAGTGATGGAATATTTCTTTCCGGCGATCACATGTTCATAACATATTTTATAAACTAATTAATAATTTTATATATTTATGAAGTACCAAGTCCAACTGCTCATCATAGAGCTTGAAGACAACAAAGGTAGAGAACATGAAGCCTCACTTACAAACATTATAGCTAGCACACTCAACTCTTATTTTTACTAGAATACTACATAATAATACAGCACAGTAAAACAAATTCAATTTATTTATGCTTTCATGGCTTGCAAACAACTTGTGCCTGGTAAAATGACTGATACAACGCTTTAGTTTCAGCCAGCTCATGCTTTTTTTGTCGTATCATGAGCTCCGCTATAAATCTCTGCGTTGTCGAAACTTTGTTTACCTGTCCCGTCCTTGTTAAATGAATCGACAGTACCTTTGTTGCCGCTGCCACTCGGCTGGCTGTCGGCGCCACTGTGAATTTTTGCCTTGTCGAAAATTTGGTCGCCATTCCCTGCGTGGTTAAATGACTTTGAAGTACCATCGGTAGGGATTGAAGTGCCGTTTCCCATGTTGATCTTAGCCCTATAATTGCTCTCTGATTTGCTTTGGGAGAGTTTTAATACCTTGATTGCTTTGACGCAGATTAGAGTCTGTTATGGTGCATTTTATAGATGCAGAAAAGGGAATCTTTGTATGATGTTGGCTTGAAGATGAAGCCATTAAGCTTAACATATCAACTTCTTTTGGAGATCCTACGAATAGTCAGGTGACACCTGAAAGCTTCATTTACACTAGCGAACACATGGACATACATCTCATCACTTTTTGGAATGATTCTTTAACAGTTAAAGTGTCTCATATTGGCTAGTTCGGCTAGTTGTAGTGTAAAAATATTCTTTATAAGTATTGAGTAATCTTCCTCCTTATAAGGTATCTTTTAGGGATAATAGTTAATCTCATATTTCTTAAGATGATATCAGAGTGTCATCTTTCTGCTGTCTGCCGGCAATGTTGTTTATTCCTGCAAACTTCACGTTTCAATTGTTGAGTCTTAGGCATGAGGGGGTCATGTTAAATTGTTCCACATCGATTAGTTGTGATATAAATATATTGTTTTAAATTATAGTAATAGTTGCAATTAGCAAAGTACAGGTAAATGTATACATATATATATATATATATATATATAACCATTGTGGATGAAAAACTTGATGCAATAGTGAAATTGAATGCATTTTTTTTAATGAGTAAGAGACATTTGTACTTTCTAGTGAAGTAAGATTTTAAGAAAGATTAACACAAATAAGTGGAGATTTCAGTTTAACCGAACCGAGATGTTTCTTTCATTCAATTATTGTGTCTACATGTCTCTTAGTGCAGTAAAGATGTACATTTACTGAGGTTGGTTTTAAAAATGTTTCAAATTAAATACTGCATGCATAACCTTGGCCGACGGCTGACTAAAAAGGGTTTTCTGATGCCACTACTTCCTACTTTCTCACAGAAATCTCCTTGGCTTTGATCTCTGGTTTTACCCTCATCTAGGTTAGTCATCAACGGATTTCTTAAACGTGAGAGAGAGAGAGAGAGAGACATCTTCAAAAGATGACTAAATATCAATATTGGTCCTTAAAATGATTCTGTTAAGTGCAAAATACATTGTATCTGTTCCACTTTGCTCCAATATTAAGGTGCTTCCTGTCTTGGATATGTTATGATTGATGCGGAAGAATATACCCTCTTTCGTAGATGGATTCCAGTTTAGCCATATGACCATTGTTCATGCTGAGCATTCCTAATTTCCTATATATGCTTTAATATTTTTCACTGATGTTTATGGTTTGTATGTATATATACGACAATATGCAATTTTTTTCATCAAAACTTGATTACACCTTGATCTCATACTAGAGACAGCTTGAATTAATAGATAATCAAGACTCCTTTCATTGTATTTTTTCTGTATGCAGCTGCTTATGCTGCTATGCAGTTTATAAATAGGTATATAGTTTCATCAAAGTTGTGCCATAAAATTTTGGCCAATTCTACGATACCTTGAGTAAAACTCAAGGTATAAATGCCTTGAACATGTGTTACAATGTAAGCCATTAGATTATTTAGTATCAATGGTTGCCAAAACTTGATGGGTTACCCACCTTTCCTGTCAATTAGTCTCTATTTCCCTTTTTTTTTTTTACCCATTAAATTTATTTTAAAGATGACTCCCTTGTTGGCTATTGTGTTAGACTTATGGTTGCGTCCCTGTTAGTAAGAAAAAAAAAAAGAAGAAAGAAATAGTTAAGCTCTCTTGATAAAAAAATAACATAATTAAATCTTATAAACTTCAATTATGTTGCACTTATTTATTTCCATTTATTCATTATATTAGACATTAAATAAAACTACTATTACTTATTAATTCATTTTATAATTGAACTTGTTACTTGTAAATAAGTGCATACACTTAAAGTGCAAATATTAGTATAACTTGCATATTAAGTTGTATTAATTTCACTTATTTTTTAACTTCATAATTCTTTAAATGATTAACACTACAAAAAACTGTCGGGATTCCAACGGACAAAATCCGTTGGAATTCCGTTGGAATTAAAGCCAAAACCGTTGGAATTT
>JANHAO010008067.1:0-19585 GCA_026873985.1 Saraca asoca | reverse complement strand
ATAGAGATAGAATATATGACTAATAAGTTATTAGGTTATTTAGTTAGACTATAATACTAGAGATAAGTCATAAGTTTAGATAAGTCAACAAGTCATTGAGTTTTATTATAACTTTACCTCTTGTATAGGTTTATATAAATAGAGAAGTAGGATTAAGTCTTTTAATGGAATTTAGTCTTCTTATTTCATTCAATAATAATTTCTCTCTGATTCTCTCTAGCCTTTCTCTACTTTTTCCTCAACACAAACTCTAATTATTTTCTCAATATGGTATCAGAGCGGTATCATCCGCCTTGAGGCCTTGTGGATTATACAACTTTCAGAAACCTTAGAGGTTAAATTGCCGATTTAGGATTTAGGTTTAGTTCTGTTTTTTTGTTATTACTTTATTTGATTTCGTAAAGGAAAAAAAGGGGAAGAAATTGAGTTGCTATTCTAGTAGAATTTTAGGTTTAGTTATTTTTCATTATCATTGTTGATTAAGTTTTAGTGAAAGAAAAAAAATAAAAAAAATAAGAGAGCAGAAAAAAAAATATTCTTGAGTGAGAAGTTGGGTTTCCTTGTTACTATAAATTAGTTTTTAATTAAAAAAAATTAGAAAAATACATGAGAGAAGAATGTTTTTGCAATAAGGTAGCTGTCGCAATTATTTGACACTAGAGACTATGAGTCTGGTGAAATCCATTTAGGCAAACAAGGCAATCAACGATTAGTTCCAGATGGCACGTGAAACACATGCACAAGTTCTGTGGTAGTTCATGAACACCAAGTGCAAAAGAATGTGGCAGCTCATGACAGCTCGAGGCAGTTTCCGGTGATGTGCTTTTAGCAGTAACATCTTTGGCACTTTTCGAGTCTTTCTGTATGTGATTGAGCTTTGGGTCATTAAATTTTGGTCTTGTGGTGGTCTAGCTTCCTTGGACATGTTTGTAGTGTATTTTCTCACTGCCTGATGTAGTTTCAATGGGTCTTTGCATGGTTAGCTGATTTAACCTAGTTCAAAACATGGTTTGAGTGATTTGGAGCTTGATTATGCTGGTTTGTGGATTGGTGGAACCTTTATTCAGATGCTTGTTGTGTTTTAGTTAACTTGTTGATTGTTAGTGACATTTGACAGATGCAAGAATCTGAACCAAATCAGTATTGCTGTCCTGGTGGTATGGGAGTAATTTTTTGCTCCAATTTTTTTCATTATTTCTTTGTAGTTTACTGCATTTATTCTTTGGTCCACTAGCATTCTGTTTTGGGCCGGTGGAGATGGACTTGGTAAGATGCTATGAGAAGTAGCTTCTCTAGCAACGTTTCAGCGGCAACGATTTCAGTGTTAGGAAGTTGTTGAGTGTAGCTCTAGGTAATGCAACTTTGTTGTGGGTAAAGTTGTGTTACTATATGTTTAGAGTACATTTTGGTGCTGTGCACATTTGGATAATTTTAATTGAGTGTCTTCATGTGAATTGGAACACTAGTAAATTTCGGTGTTTTATGTGATTTGGAGCACTGTTTAGCAAATTTTGATGTCTTCATGTGATTTAGAGCATTATTGGCACGACTTATATTTGCATAGGTGTAATTTGGTGAGGTTATCCTCAATATAAAGTGGTTTGAACCATTAATTTGATTGTGTGACATGCTTTAATGTCTTGAAATTGACTTCAACGAGTACAACTTGGGAGTAACCTGGTTTGTGTGGTAGTGTTGGTGGTTTTGTTGTATATCCAACTATAGGTCTTGGTGTTTTTGGCTAAGAAGTTAAGGGAGCAGCTCAAGGGAAGCTAACAGAAGACTTTTGGAAGTTGTGTTAGTTGTACCAAGAACTATTGGAAGAAGGTCGAAGGAGCAATCAGGGGTAGTTAGCTTAAGACTTTTAGGAGTTATATCTACTGAGGTTTTGGCGTTGTTTTTGGGGTTTATTAAGTGTTTGTTTTAGAGGGAGTTGTCCACATGTTGTATTTATTGCAAGCCTTTTGTACGGTTTGAAGTTTGTTAAGTTTTCTTTATAGTTATCTTTTATTACATTTTGTTTTTGAAAGTTCAAATTAATGTAACAAGCTTAAACTTTGCAAGCTTCTGAAGGAGAGTTTTAGGAAATAAAGATAGAATATATGACTAACAAATCATTAGGTTATTTAGTTAGACTGTAATACTAGAGGTAAGTCATAAATTTAAATAAGTCAATAAATTATTGAATTTTATTATAATTCTACCTCTTGTATAGACTTTATATAAATAGAGGAGCAGGGTTTAGTCTTTTAATGGAATTCAATCATCTTATTTCATTTAATAATAATTTCTCCTTAATTTTCTCTAGCCTCTCTTTATTTTTTACCTAACACAAACCCTAATTATTTTTTCAATAGTTCTCTTGTATTGGCATGAATTTATTTTGATGTTTTAAATATCCTTATGATGACCCTTCTGAAGTTCTGACTTATATTAACAGAGTTTTTTTGGGTGCCATCATTAACAGGTGTATAGACTACACCAACTAAATAGAGCAGCACAACTGGTGACAGCTCTCTCATTTACAGTTAGAGGAGCTGAGATGACCCCACACAACTTGGCTATAAATAGCTCTTTGAGCACCCTTTTAAATGTCTTGCAGTTCCTTGGACTGGTTTGCATTTGGTCTCTCTCGAGCTTTCTCATGAGGTTTCTACCTTCTGCTCCTACGACTATGTTGTAAAGCCAGGACTTCCATGTCAATTTAACAAGCTCATGCTTTGGTTCAAAGCACACTCCAGCTTCATGTAGATTATCTGTATATCTAATTGGATTCAATTCTTTGTGTTACTAAATTTAATTCGGCTCTAATCTTCTGACTTGTCTAGTCTAAGATGCAAGTGGTGGCAAGAATTTGTAAATTGTGAAATATAGAAGAAGCAAATGGAGGAAATTTGCTATAGTTCGTTTCTGCATATTGAGAGTACTTTTATTTACACATACAACTAATCCCAACGCAACCCCCACTTCCGAAAAAACTGAGCACTTAGATGTGGCCTTAAGTTTGAGGAATCCCCTTTTTGAAAAAATAATAATTCCTAATGGTATGGGGCTAACGAAAATGGAGAATAGAATAAGTAAAAAAAATATATAATTTACTTGTTCGTGGTATGATTTTAATTGTATTTTATTCACTTGTAATTTAAAGTGTTGTAAAGAGGTAATATATAATTTATATTATTAATATTTTATTTATCTGAATTAATTTTTTATCTAAATCTAATATATTCTATCATATGATAGTTACTTATTTTTCAATTAATTGTAATTTGACACTAATTATATCCTATGATTTTCAACTTCTTGTATTATTTAAATTAGAAATATTAAGAATTAAAGGTAAATTTCTCTTCAGAAATTTGAATTTAGACAAAAGAGAAAATTAAAAATGACGAGATGTAATCAGAATCAAATTAGGATTACGTAAGGTGCACATGACAAAATCTATTAGATTTGAAGAAAAAGGTAAAGTATTAATGTGAAAATCATAAGTTGACTCTTAATGATATTTTAAATAAAGAATAAATAAATTAAAATTATGATCATATTATAAGTAGATAAAGTATATTTTTTAAAAAAAATATTTTAAATCGTAAATGAATAAATTAAAATTAGAGTTATATTATATGTGAATAAAATATATTTTATTCCAGGAAAAAAAAAAAAAAAGAAGTCCCAAGATTAAGACCAACGAAGTGCATTTCTCTGTCTGATCCAATCCAGCATAGATGACACGCCACACATCAATCTTTTATGTTCTTGTGGCAGTGCTGGTCAAACAGACTTCAACAAGTAGTTAGCTACCTAAATAATCTCCATATAAAATAGCCTGAAAGCAAAATAAAGCCAGCCTGGCAAAGTCTAATATGTTAAAAGCCGAAATCACATCCCATGACAAAGTCAATGCTGAGGCAATCTTATACCAGATTCGTTAATCAAAATAAAACTGCCGTTACCTCTGTCATCCTAAAATTATTAAAAGGAAAAATATATTTTAATTTTATCCGATTATGACATGATATTAGTTTCAATTCTAACATGTGATTTAAAGTATACTAAAGAGATAACCTATAATTTATACCATTAATATGCTGTCTACTTGTATATTAGAAAAATTAGATGAAAGGTATTAAATATACGCAACGTAATTTTAAAATTTTTCCCTAATTCAAATAATGTTATTTATTAATTAATTTATAAAGTAAGGTATAATTTAAATAAATTTTAAAATAATAATTTAAATTATACATTCTCAAGAATTTTTCTTAGAATCTTTGGCCTATAAAATTGATTTTGATTTCTAAGCAATTCTATTAATAAGTAGTACGATCAAGTCCTCCTAATTGTCTTTAAGTAACTCTTTCATATTTGATCTCTGATATCAACAGTGGTCCACATAAATAATTTGATTTAAAGTTTCCACCAAATTCAAGTAACAGATAGAGTAGGAAAATTAATCATTCAGCTTAATAAGTGCTAATTCTTCAAGAAATCACAAATGCACTAAATTAGAATTAGTGTTTGAATGCAAAGAGAAGGTGCAAAATGAGATCACACAGAGAGAGTTAACGCACAACACATGTGCTAAGGTTAAATTGGTGTGTTATTCATGTGTCTTAGAATTGGCATTTTATTTCTTTAAATAAAAGATATTAGAGCACAAGAGTAGGGAGCAAGCATAAGTGACGCATAAGTTAAGATTTCCCCTTATATATGTTGTCCACTCATTAAGTGGATGAATTGCATGGTTAGTGAAGCCCTCTTGGTTCAAGGAGTCCATACTCCTTGGTTGGACCATAATGAGTCCAAACTCATTAACTTCATGCTCTTTCTTTTGTGTCCAATAAGTTTAAATATTTTTCTATGAGTCCAAACTCATTAACTCTTTTTTGTAATAATTCTTAAATTATTTTAATTTATTAAAATAACCTTCTAAGTGAGGAACCATTCTTTTACCTATGATCTCCTCCGGGGTTAATATGAATGTTCTACAATATTTAAATATTAACATTAAAAATTTAGTACCATTTAATAATTGTAATATCTATTAGAATTATTAAATCATTGATTAATTAACACTTCTAATCATACTAAAATACTTAATTAATTATTTCAAAATTTCAAGATATTCACTAATTCAACTATTGAATTCACAACATTTTACATTCTAACTTTTCTTTTAACTTTGGATTAAAGAGACTTCATTATGTGTGACCCATTAGATTTTCATACATGTTGGCAATAAATTTATTTACAAGCTTTTATAAGCTCAATTGAAGTAAAACTCTTTTTTAATTCAAATACAATTTTCCTCAATTGTACAAATAAATTTATAGATTATAATTGGCTTCTAGCAAAGTTTCATGACCACCAAAATGCCAAGAATAAACTTGTGGAAATCAAAACCTTTCATGATAAAGTGTCAACGTGTAATTCAATCTCTTAATCTCTTGATATTCAAATTGAACTTAGGGTATAATCCAACTGCTAACCTTAATATGAACGTCCAATCTTAGGTGTATGTTTGACTATATGCTATCTTATAATCATTTATATATAAAACTCCTTTTATGTATCGATAATTGATTATACATAAAACTCCTTTTATATATCATCAATATTTTATGTATAATTAATATATAGGCCTATAATTTTGAATATCTTCATTATTAAGGAGGATAAATTCTTTCTTAATCAATCATTATCTTCATGTACTTTGTAGTATACCCAAAATTACTTGTGTTTACCCTTTAAAAGCACAAGCCTAGAATAAAATCAAAATATACAATTCTAAATATAAGATACTGTGTTGATTTTAAGCTTAAGGATTACTTACACCACCTTTCATATAAGAAGTTTATTGACACATAGTAATATTTCATATGATTTTTCATGATTGATCAATCCAGTTATATGTTCTATAATATATACCTATATGTCTCATCCAAATATCAGTATGTCAAACAACATATGAGATCACTGTATTCTTCTAGAAGCTTGCGACATAATATATATTAGTTTATTCATAAATAGTTCATATCCTATTTTCTGATTTATTTAACAACCATGGATATTCAAAAATATAACTATATGTATAAATTATCTCATAATTACAATCCTACTTGTAATTTATTCCTACACAATTATATTTCAATGACTTTATCTAATATAGTATACATATATCAAAATACACACACACACATATATACCAAATTCACATGTCAGTCATATGCTCTTTAATTAACCATAATTTGACCTTGATTGCATGTCATCTGTTATATGTGAAATCCGGCATGTCTTTAATGGGCCGGCAAGTGGCCTAAGCACAGCAGGAATTTAGCTCATAGGACGCTTAGAGCACTAAGTCTCAGTTTGCACTGCTAGCGACCCCTCTGCTCAAACTCGCCCCAATGAGAGCAAGCTCAACCTCGCTACCTCAGAAGATAGCTGCTCCCCCAGACCAAAGGATTTGGCTCGTGAGGCGCGAACAACAACTTGAGAGCTTATCAAGAAGAAGATCAGCATATAAATTGCCCAACAAACACACAGGGCCCACCTGCATAAGGCAATTTACATAAGCTGACTTACAAGATTTCACTCTGTCAATCCTGTCTTGTACATTAAATACTTGATGTAATAGATTTACTACATGTAAAATTACATTTATAACCTCATCTCCTTTATAAATACAAGGAAAGAGATGAACGTTAGAGAGGACGAAGGCCATTATACTAAAACTCTGTGAAACATTTTTAGATCAATATATTACCATAGATGTAGGCTTCGATTCTATCCAAATTTGATCGAACCACATTAAAAGCTTTGTGTCTTCTGCTGCTCTTCCTCTTTTCTAGCCTTCTTCATTCATTTATTGCCTTAGAATTAGGTTATAGTTTGAGATCCCAAAAGAATCCTCTGTTGGCTGGAGTTTGGCTCAAAATCAGATTTCACTGTCAATATTTTGGTGCCATCTGTGGAGATCTCATCTATTCTTGTTCATTTTTTGCTATAATGACCAAGGAAAGAGCTACTAGAGCTTCAAGCGCATTGCTTAATCCTCCAGAAGGTCATGTCTCAACGATAGACTCCTCCACCACTCTTGTCATTGGTGCTACCACTGGCTTGCCCCCAACCAGCTTTGTTCAGCCCGTTACCACTGCCAATGGCATCGATGGAGTGCAGATTTGGCTCCAACGTCAGGAAAAATTGGGAAATATGATGGGAGAGTTGACTAGAGCGGTCACAGTGTTAGCACAAGGTGTGCAAAGATAGGCTGAAGCCACAATGCCCATGAATGTTCACCAGTGGCAGCAAGTTAGACGTTCAAACAAACTCAATCAAGAAAATTCACCAACTCGTTGCTCGTAAGAGCAGATTCTAGGTCGCAGCTCTCACGACCATGAAAACCAAAGACTCTAGCAATCTTCTGGCCAACAATCTGAGACACGAGGCCCATTGGTTGAAGAGTTATTTCAGAAAATAATTTGGCTGGAGGAGCACCTTCGAGCTCCGAATGATTGAGCTCGCTATGAAGAAAGGTTGCCACTCTCAGAGGAGATCGAGACTCGGACCCTTCCCCTGAAGCTTAAGGTCCCCACGATTCCGTTGTATAATGGGGACTCTAATCCGTATGATCATCTAGACGCATTCAATGTCCAAATGGACCTGTAAATGGTGGATCCTCTGGTCAAATGTCGAGTCTTTTCGACTACACTGGGAGGTGTGCCTTGGGCCTAGTTTAGAAGCCTCCCGGCTGGCTCGATTTACAGTTAGGAAGATTGCTAATAGAAGTTCATCAACCAATACTGAGCATTGAAGAGACAGCTTATACCCCCTGCCATCTCGTCATGATCTTTTAACGTAAGCATGAGTCGCTGAAAGACTACATTGCCTAGTTCAGACTAGAAGCCAATATAGTGGAGAATCCATCTGAAGAAACCATGCTGGCAACGATCTCCTTGGGGCTCCGCAAAGATGGAAAGCTGTACAAAAGCTTGTACAAGTCCCCAGTGAAGGATCTTATTGAGTTTTATGAGCAAGCTACTAAGCAGATCAAGTGAGAAGAAACTTTTGGCTCGGGAAAGTCTGACGGGAAGGATGAGAAAGCTGGCTCCTCCCATAGCAAGAAGAGGAGTAATGTAGACTAGAGTGATCACTCTATTGAGTGGACTGCAAAGAAGTCCAGAAGGCGTAGAGGTGAGCGACCTCAACATTCAGGTCGCCATGAGCAATATAGTATCTTATCAGACTCCCAAGATAAGATCTTCTTGACAAAAAGGGACAGAGAAGATTTTGGGAGACCTACTCCCATACAGATCCCCTACAAGTAGAGAAGCAAGCAGGAGTTCCGTGCCTATCACAACAAGGCTCGACATGGGACCTCAAATTGTCCAGAGCTCAGGGACACGATTGAGGACTTGATCAGAAGGGGCCATCTAAAGGAGTATGTTGTGCGACCTGTGGGGGAGTGATCTCAACATTCCCAGCGAGATACCAGCCAAGAGCCAGGGGGCTCGATCCAAATCATACATTGACAATGTATATTGAAAATCAAGAGAAAATGTGAATACTTTCCTTTGTTCTTGTTGAAAGCTCTTCGTCGATTGGCTTGGTGTTATTGTCTTCATCATTTTATTCTGCTCCCTGCTATCAAGTGTTTGAAATTCTTGCAGCTTGCATGCGGTCATCTCTTTTAAATCTCTCGGGAAACTTTGTGCCAATCATGGCCTCTAATCCAATTGAGGCCCCTCGGAGCTCATTTCAGAGATAAATTGACAAAGTTGCTAACTTCCTAAGCTGAAGCCCCCCGGAGCTCATTCCGAAGATGAAATTGATGAAATTGCCAGCATAGTTACGTGCTCGTTGAGGTGTCAGGGCTCATCCTGGAACATTTTTCAGTGTAGTTACATGCTCACTGAGGTGCCGGGGTTTATCTCGGAACATTTACCAATGTAACTGCGTGCTCGCTGAGGTGCCGAGGTTTATCTTGGAACATTTGCCAATGTAGTTGTATGCTCGCTGAGGTGCGGAGGCACTCTTAAACACTTAAAGCTAGCGGAGCTATGTGCTCGCTGAAGTGTAAAGAATTGACTTGATTATCTGCCTAAGGCAACAAGACTGCTATGATTTGTAGCTCTCATATGACTAAATGTTCGTAGCTCTCATGCAACCTGATATTCGCAGCTCTCGTACGACTTTCTAATCATACGTAGTCCTTATGGGATTCGCTCATACAATGTTCATTTGCGAGATATTTCACTTATGCTTATTGCTTTCAAGGGAATTTGGTCGATTGGCTATTTGAGTATTTCATTGCGAACTACAAAGAGTTTACATTATTATCAATGGGATGCAGAAACCTAAGAATAGCACGTAGAAATCATAAAAGGAGATTTTATTCATTAAAAAACCTCAACGAGGTAAAATTACATCTAAAAACTCAGAATACAAATAAGAGAAAGCCAAAATACAAATCAGAGGAAGGCTACAGGCTACAACTAATTTCTTCTGGAAGAAAGATTGCCGCACAAGAAGAAAGTTCCCATTAATCAGAGGGCTGGCCACTGAGGGACGAACCCTTGCTGACTAAAGCTCGTGAGCTTGCCTAAGTCCTCAAATTTTTTCTTCTAGTGCCTTCCTCAACAGCAAGCTCTTCCTCAATTTGACTCCCGCCAACGGAGAGGGAATGAGCATAGCTGTTCCTTATTTTCTGGCCAATAGCTCCTCTTTTGATTTGCAAAGAGAGCAACTCACAAGGGGCCAGGAGCTTGGCTGGCAGGGCAAAAACCTCATAGTGAAGCTGAGAGGATATAATCTAAGATCTATATGAAATCCCTCCATGTTACCGGAGAAGCAGTATCTTCAAAGCTTTTTATGCAGCAAGCCATGCACACCACGACAGGAAAAAGGAATGTTAGAGATAAAAGAGGTTAATTTAGGATACTCATGGTTTGTTTAGTGAAGGAGCAAAAGAGACTTCTTCTGCCTTAAATAAAGCTAAGCCCGGTCTCACCGAAAGGTCCAGATAAATCTTTCCAACCATTTTCATTTATTACCTTAGAAAAAAATGAGGCTGACTCACCAATGATCGTGAGGCATGTATCGTGGGAAGTATGGCTTAGAACAGATGAAACGATAAATTCGATAAAGATTTTGACTGAGCTGAATTCTGCAAAGTGAGCAGCCTTCGAAAAGTTTCAACTCCCAGCCCATGAAGCGAGCAAAGAGTTGGAGGGCTTATGTTATATGTGAAATCCGACATGTCTTTAATGGGCCGACAAGTGGCTCAAGCACGGTAGGAATTCAGCTCGCAGAACACTCAGAGTTCTAAGTCTCAACTCGCACTACTAGCGACCTCCTCTACTCGAGCTCGCCTTAGTGAGAGCAAGCTCGACCTTGCTACCTCAGAAGACAACTGCTTCCCCAGACCGAAGGATCTGGCTCACGAGGTGCAAATAGCAACCTGGGAGGTTGTCAAGCACAAGATTAGCATATGAATTGCCTAACAGACACGCGGGGCTCACCTGCAGAAGGCAATTTTCATAAGTCGGCTTACATGATTTCATTTTGTCCATTCTGTCTTGTACATTAAATACTTGATATAATAGATTTATTGTATATAAAATTATATTTGTAACCTCCTCTCCTCTATAAATATAAGGAAGGAGATAAACGTTAGAGAGGACGGAGACCATTATACTGAAACTCTGTAGAAATATTTTTAGATCAATACATTACCATGGACGTAGGATTTAGTTCTATCCGAATTTGGCTGAAGCTGCTCTTCCTCTTTTCTTGCCTTCTTCATTCATTTACTGCCTTAGAACCAGGTTACAGTTTAAGATCCCAAAAGAATCCTCCGTTGGCTAAAGTTTGGTTCAGAACCAGATTCCATCGTCAACGTCATCATTCCTAATTTCTTCTTTTGCTTAAATTCAAAACCTAAAAAAGAACAATGGATGCAGTCAAGGTCAATTTAGGATTAATTAGGGAGCATGTGACTGACATATAACAAAATTCATTATATTTGGACGAAAAATTAGCACAAGTGGATAAAGTGTTAATAGTGCAAATCACAAGTTGCCTCTTTGTGGCACTTTAAACTATGGGGTAGACAAATTAAAATTGGAGCCATACCATGAGGGTAAAGTGTATTTTTTCCATATTATTATATTCTCAAACCAATCTTAGAGCCAAAAATTCCTCTTATTAATGCTGTTTTTATTCAAATGCTCTTCAATAATGCACCTTCTGCTTTGGCTGGATATCTCTTTTGATGGTCTAATTATATGCACATAAAAGGCGTGTCGTTCAAATATATACTATCGAGGTTAGTTAATTATCCTTAAAGTAAGAATTGAGCCTTTACTCGGATTAGGTAACGATAAAAATGCTGATTGGTTCATATGTCCTAGAAGACTGAATCAAAACTTCAAAAAACTAAAAACTTGTTTGTAGCTATGAGAGTAGGAGACAATTATTGAAGTCCCTTCTTGCTCTATAGCTTCGGTTCTTTTGTGTTCATTGTGGGGTTTGGGATTGTCAAAGGATAGTAGACAACTCAATTTCTTTGCCTTCTAAAACAAGGATGGTGTTAGTGTCTTTACATATTGAGGCCCTCATGTACGTAGGCATGAAAATCTTTTCTTGTGTTGTGCCCACATAATGGTTTGGAGCAGAGAGGCGTGAACTAAAGCATTTGGCTAGCAGTTAGAAAGTGAGTTGATAGGTTCCAAAAGGAAAAACTACACTTGGTTACTAGTGGTCCTAGTTGGTTAGTATTATGCGCTATCTTTCTTTGACCAAAGCTATGAAGAAAATTTGTTAATTATATTTAATATTGTACATTAATTGTCACACAGTATATATTTAGAAGAATCTAAATAAATGAGTTTAATAAAGAAGTAAAATCAATTTAAATCAAATTATGATATGTATAATTAAATGAAAACTTTTTAGACAAAATAAATATAGTTAACATTACTCAATTATGAATGGAATATTGACAAACCCTATCCACATAGTGGTTAATTGCGGTTTAATCCTAAAATACTAAGCAGAAGTAGAGAGTATAAAGGTAGCACTGAAAGTTACGTAATATTGGATGAATATGAAAGAAGATGATACGAGGAACTTTGTCTTCATGTGTTTGTGCTTATATGCCAGGAATATTAATAGCAATAAACTAGATCAATATTCTCTCCCCCTCTCCTCCCTCAAATTTTATTGGACCCAATTAGGCTGATGCAACATGTTTGAATGTAGTACACCAAACCTCACATGGTTTTTGGCTCTATTCTGGATTTCTAACATGAATATTGAAGCTGGTCTTTGCTGGTGACTTGACCAACTAGTGTGGTTGTTTTCTCTCTAATGTTTTCTTCTCCTAGTAAATGGAATTAGGTGGTTTAGGTTGAGAAAAATCCGATACCTTAACCTTCTAATCATCTTGATCCCAAAATACAAATGTACAGAAGAAAACAATGGAGGCTTGAATTATTATAATGCTTTTTTAACTGTGGACAAAAGAAAAAAGAAGAAATTTTTTTAAAAAAGGGCAAGTTCTAAATATAAGGGAACAACAGCAGTAATATTCCTTGTCATGTTAATTTTCTTTCATTTTCCTATTTGTCATTATGGATCCTGATTCAGTTTCCATATATATCATCATGCGCGATTGAAATTTGAAATCTTGTGGGATTTAGCTTTACTTTGAGCTAACTCAAATAATATTATCACGCCGAGGCAGACAAGCTTAAATGCTATTTGACGAAATCCTAGTACTCAATGGCATAATGGATTTTTACCTGTTTATTTGACAACTTTGAAGTTGAAATAACCAGAACTCTTTTAAAGTCAAATCATGCTTAAGTGTCATTTTTCTGTAACTCTCGTGACTTCTGGCAGCAAAACTTTAATACAGCGGCTGTATGAACAGAATTCAAGATCAACAAAAGGGTAAGCTAAGTGGCCCACTTACCACTTCTAGCTTCTTGTTCTATTATTCTTTGAACAATACCTATCACATTATCTCATCTTCACAATTCCTTATTACAAAAGTGATCAAGAGATCCTAAAATATTCCTTTTGTTGCCTAGAGAAGAAAGGAGTGAAAAAGCATCATATCTTCTGGTGAAACTAAAGAGGTTAAAAAGAATCAATATCTTAAGATAAATTATGGGTTGAAGTTCTTTGTTTACTATATAAATACCATATCTGTGCAATTATTCTCAACTTTTCTTCTCAGATTAGGCAAGGCTGCCTCACCAGAACTATTTAAAATCTGGTCTTACTTCCTCCACCAAAACTTGCTCCTGTTTTATTGATCATTTACATTCCCGCATTTCATATCCCATCTTCAGTTACTACTTTCATTTGATGCTCAGCTAAGCTTGAGCTTTTCTTCATTGTCCTTCACTTTATTCCTTCTATGGAACTATCCTCTCAGAGCTATACCTTTAAATCATTTAAGCAGGTGGCTGCTTCTTTTCCATGAAGCTCATGTTGATCAGATATTCAGAAATGGGTAGCATTTGGATGTGCCAATTCATTCTGCTTTTGGCCATACTGAGTGCTGTTTTTGTTTCAGCTCAAAGTGATAATGTAACAGATTCGTACTGGCTTCTGAGAATCAAATCAGAACTGGTTGATCCTCAAGGAGCTCTGAGTAACTGGTCTCCAACAACTCATATCTGCAGCTGGAAGGGACTTATATGTTCAGATGACGAGACCCATATTGTAGGCCTGAACCTATCTGGGACAGGAATATCAGGTTCCATCTCAGTTGAGTTCTGTCACCTCATTGCTCTTCAAACACTTGATTTGTCTTCAAACTCTCTCACTGGCTCCATTCCTTCTGAGTTTGGTCAACTTCAAAACCTAAGAGCTCTTCTTCTATACTCAAATTATCTATCTGGGAACATTCCTGCAGAGATAGGTAATTTGAAGAAGTTGCAAGTTCTTAGAATTGGAGATAACATGTTGACAGGAGAAATTGCACCAAGTATTGGTAACTTGAGCGAGTTAACAGTGTTGGGTCTTGCATACTGCCATTTCAATGGAAGCATACCTATAGAGATTGGCAACTTGAAGCATCTAGTATCTCTTGATATACAAATGAACGCCTTCAGCGGACGCATACCAGAAGAAATCCATGGCTGTCGAGAGCTTCAGAATTTTGCAGCATCAAACAACATGCTTGAAGGAGACATACCTTCTTCTATAGGGTCTCTTGAATCACTGCAAATTCTGAACCTTGCCAACAACAGTCTATCAGGATCAATTCCTACCTCCATGAGTCATCTCTACAATTTGGCATACCTGAATTTGCTTGGAAACAAACTGAATGGCAAAATTCCTTCTGGGCTTAATAGTTTGAGCCAGCTACAGAAGCTTGATTTATCCAAAAACAATCTTTCTGGATCAATAACCCTCTTCAATACCAAATTACAGAATCTTGAAACTTTGGTTCTGTCTGATAATTCTTTGACAGGTAGCATTCCAAGCAATTTCTGCCTCAAAGGTTCTAAACTTCAGCAACTTTTCGTAGCTCAAAATAAACTCTCTGGCAAATTCCCCTTGGAGCTACTCAATTGCTCCTCTATCCAACAGTTGGACCTTTCTGATAATAGCTTTGAAGGAGAACTTCCATCAAGCCTGGACAAGCTTCGGAACCTTACAGATCTCTTACTCAACAACAACAGCTTCACTGGGTCTCTGCCTCCTGAAATTGGAAACATTAGCACCCTGGAAAGTCTTTTCCTATTTGACAACAGTCTTACAGGTAAAATCCCGGTGGAGATTGGGAGGCTTCAGAGATTGAACACCATTTATCTCTATGATAACCAGATGTCAGGACCTATACCAAGAGAGTTAACAAACTGCACAAGCTTAAGGAAAATTGACTTGTTCGGAAATCATTTTACAGGGCCAATTCCAGAGACAATGGGTAAGCTCAAGGACTTAGTTCTGCTTCAACTGAGGCAGAATGACTTGTCTGGCCCGATCCCCCCAAGCACGGGCTACTGCAAAAGGCTTCAGTTATTGGCATTAGCCGACAACAGGTTGTCAGGTTCCATACCAGCCACATTCAGTTATCTTTCAGAACTTGGTACCATTACCCTTTATAACAACTCATTTGAAGGGCCTCTTCCAGCTTCACTTTTCGTTCTGAAAAACATCAAAATCATAAATTTTTCTCACAACAAGTTTAGTGGCAGTATCTTTCCTCTCTCTGGTTCAACTTCTCTAACTGCTTTGGACTTGACTAATAACAGCTTCTCGGGTCCCATTCCATCTAGCTTAGCCATGTCCAAAAATCTCAGCCGTATCCGTCTTGCACACAATCAACTTGCCGGAAGCATTCCTTCTGAACTTGGCAAACTCAGTGAACTCAACTTTCTTGATTTGTCATACAACAATTTAACAGGAGAAGTGGCACCTCAATTCTCTAACTGTAATAAACTCGAACACCTTCTGCTCAATAATAACGGATTCACAGGCACAATGCCTTCTTGGCTGGGAAGCTTACGAGAACTGGGCGAGCTAGACATCTCATTCAATAAGTTCAACGGAAAAGTGCCTAGAGAGATTGGGAATTGCTCAAAATTACTAAAGCTTGCTCTCCATCACAACAATCTGTCAGGCGAAATTCCTCAAGAGATTGGAAACCTTACTTCTCTGAATGTCCTAAATTTGCAGAGGAACAATTTCTCTGGCCTTATTCCTTCTAGAATCCAGCAATGCAAGAAGCTCTTTGAGCTCAGGCTTTCAGAAAACCTCTTGACAGGTACTATACCAGTTGAGCTAGGAGGGCTTACTGAATTACAAGTGATATTGGACTTGAGCAAAAATCTCTTCTCCGGTGAGATTCCATCTTCTCTGGGAAATCTAATGAAACTTGAAAGACTTGATCTTTCTTTCAACCAACTTGAAGGAAAAATTCCTAATTCACTTGGGAAACTGACAAGCCTGCACGTGCTGAATCTCTCACATAACCATTTTCACAGCCAGATTCCTTCAACCTTTTCAGGATTCCCATCGAGTTCTTTCTCGAATAATGACGGCTTATGCGGCCCGCCATTAGTGTCTTGTTCAGAATCTAGAGGGCAGAGGCAGCTATCAAACACAACAGTGACAGCAATCGTAGTGGCCATTGTGTTTACTTCAACAGTGATATGCTTAGTACTGCTTTATATCATGCTGAGAATCTGGTGCAACTGGAGAAAAGTTGCCATATCAAATGCGGATGGTGGTGTTATGGAGCAAAAGAGAGAAGAACCTAGATGGGCCCGTGGCCGTCCTGATCAGAAGGCAAGAAATGGAGATTACTGGAATATGAATTCCTTTGGGTTGATTCCTTCACCAGATAAGCAGAATTCCGTAGCTGGTACTTGCATTTTCAATCTGAAAATGGATGCACAAATTATGGAAAATAACTTGGTCTGAGAAGACTGCTTTTTTTTTTTTTTTTTCATTCTCCATCTCTTGCAGTATCCTACAGCTGTTTCTTTTCATTAGAAAGATATTTCTCAAGCTCTATAATTTGTGTCGCATTTTTTGTCTTCTTCCGTAGTCAGCCAAATTGAGATCAGGTATAAAGCTTCTTTGTCATCTAAACAGGATAAATAATTGAATCTATAAATATTTCTCCCAAGCAGCTCAGTTCATTGATAAGCCCAGCAGTTGGCCAGTTCATATACGAACATTTTCTTTATCCGAGTCTCCGCATTTTGCATAAATCACTTAGACGCATCCAAAAACAATTTTTTCACGTTCAAATTTTTTGAAGTATTAGAATTTGCAAAAGTAATTGGATGAAAAGAAAAATAAAGACTGAAGTCTTAAATTATGAAAATTGAAACCTCAATTATGACAGATAAAATTGGAGTTTAAGATAAGTCTTAAATAGTTATTTCTGAAATATAATAAATAAAGTTTAATAAAGATGAAGTTATTTATTGGGATATATCTTAAATTTTTATTTTTGAAATATAACAAACAAAACTTAATGAAAATAATGCTAATTTATTGAAATTTTTTAAAGTATTAGAATCTGCAAAAATAATTGGATGAAAAAAAAAATCAAGGTGTTAAATTATAAAAGCTAAAACCTCAATTGTAATAAAATAAAATTGAAGTTTGAGATAAGTCTTAAGTTTTTATTTTTGAAATATAACAAATACAACTTAGTAAAGATAAGGTTGATTTATTGAGATAAGCCTTAAGTCTTTATTTTTGAAATGCTACAAATAAAAATTAGCAAAGATAATACTGATTTGTTGGGATAAAGTTGAAGATTTTATTCTTATCTTATTCGTCTAATTTTGCCTATAAATATAGTATATTTCAGTTTTTATAATACAATTGAAAAGTGAGAAAGAGAAATAAGCTAGTAAACTTGTGAGTTAGAAAGAGTGCAATGTTTATTTGTGTATTGAGTTAAAGTTATGATTAAAAAATTTCTTTTTTCTTATATTCTTTTCTAGAAATATTCTTCTTTTATTCTATTCTTTTGTTTTTTAGTTCTAAGATCCAGTATCAGAGCTAGGTTGTGAAATAGCGTCAAATTCGATCCAATTGCAGTTTCCTAAATTGAATGGTAAAAACTATGACAATTGGAGTGTCCAGTTGAGAGTATTCTTCAAATTCTAGAATTTGTGAAATTTAGTGGAGACTAGCTATACCCAAGTATAAGGTCAAAAGAAGTTTGATGCGCAGAAGAAAGATAAGAAAGATACACTGGTGGAAATTTGAAAGAAGGATCAAAAAGTATTATATGCAATTTTTCAAATTGTTCAAGAACCAATATTTGAAAAAATATCATGTTTGAATACAACAAATGAAGCATGAGATATTTTGCAAAAATCCTACAAAGGTGATGATCATGTTAGACGAGTACGGATACTAACACTAAGAGGCAATTTTGAGTCATTATGCATGAATGATTCAGAATCAATTTTAGCTTACTTTAATCGAGTTTAGTTCGTAGTCACCCAATTTAAAGTCAATAGTGAAGAGGTTCCAGACACCAGAGTTGTAGAAAAGATCATATGATCTTTGACTGCAAAGTTCAATTATGTTATTGCAGTAATTAAAGAATCATAAGATATATCAACTATGTAAATGGAGAGGTTGATGGGTTGGTTATGTTTACACGAGCAATAGATGAATCAGAAAGCTATAAGCTCAAGTCTCGAGCAAACTTTGCAAAGCATAGTGAATCACCAAAATTACAAAAGTTACTAAGGCAATTGAGGCCATGGTGGACGAAGACGAGGATAAGGACGTGGAAGAGGTGGATGTTCTAATTCCACCAACAAAGAAAAATCAAGTGATAGCAATTTTCAAAAATATTGAGGAAGTTATAATGGAGTAGGTAACAAATCTAATGTTCAATGTTTTAGATGTAAAAAATATGAAAATTATCGAAACGAGTATTATACCAAAATGCTGGATGAGTCTGCGGAGCATGCAAATACCGCAATGCGGAAGAGGACTTAGTGCTCATGTGCAAATCAAATGAGCCATATATAAAATATATAGATACATGGTATCTTGATACCGGGTGCAGTAATCATATGTATGGAAAGAATGAGTTCTTCTTATATTTGGATGAATCTATACATGGAAAAGTAAATTTCAGAAATAAATCCAAAATTTTCGTTATGGGTAGAGGTGACATCAGCATTAAATCCAAAAATGATACAAATATTACTATTGTTAATATTTATTTTATACCAGGTGTTTATTAGAACTTATTGCGTATTGGTTAGCTTTCTGAAAAAGGATATAGAACTGATATCCAAAATGGAGTGTAACACCTGAAAAATTTATAAAAAAAAAAAAAAATTGAAAAAAGACTAAATTGAAAAGATTTGTAGAAGCCGGGCCTTTGTTAAGGCGATACAAAATTTTAGGCCATAATGAAAGGGGGTGCAAACAATAGGGGTTAAAGTACAAAAATATATAAATATTTTTGTTTATAAAAAAAAGGACCGGCCCCTCAGGAATCGGCCCCCATTCGGCCTTTTTCCCCAGCCATTCCTTCTTTTTCTTCTCTCAATTTTTTCAACTTTCTTCGGAAACTTCCAGAGACCTCTCAACGCCGACACAACTCCAGCCATCTCCTAAGTCCCAGCGTACCATCGAGAGCCTAGCTGGAGTCTGATGCTTTTCTTCCTCCCGATTTGACGGTTCCAACATTACTGCAATTGTCGGCGAGTCGGGCTGCTCGGCCATGGCAGTTTTAGCTATCGTCCAGCCATCCCTTCACTAACAACCATCTTCTTCTTCCTTTCTAGCATGTTTTTGGCTGATGAGCCTGTGGTAAGCTCCGTTCTCTCTGCTTCCCCTACTTTCGTGATGGTTTGGCTAGGAGTGGAAATCAGGCCACCGGCGGCGAGCTGAAGGGTGAAGCTTCAGGATACAGTTAGTAATCCTAAATCATTAGTTTTATTCTGTAGTACTTGGATTGAAAGTTGTTAAGAAATTTTGCATAGAGGCTTGAAATTGTGTAGTTGATGAAATTGGAAAATCTTATAGATAATTTGATTCTGATGTGATACTGATAATTATAAAAATTGTA
>JANHAO010008066.1:0-19603 GCA_026873985.1 Saraca asoca | reverse complement strand
TGTTAATATATTTAATTTATTTAATAATTTTAATTAACAAAATGTTATATTACAAACTTATTTGTTAAATTTATTTACTTATAATCATATTTCATTAAAATTAATTTTATTTACTTAAAATTATTAATTTGATATTTTTATTGACTTTTTATTGTCAATTTATAAAAATTAATTTTATTTTATATGAAAGTTGGCCTTTTGTGACGACTAAAAGTCATCACTGAAAGCTTACCTATTGTGACGACGAAAAAGTCATCACCGAAGGATACCTTTTGTCACGAATTTTTTGGTCGTCATTGAAAGTTGGCCTTTTGTGATGACTTTTTAGTCGTCACTGAAAGCTGACCTACTACAACGAATTTTTGGTCGTCACTGAAAGTTAGCTTTTCGTGATGACTTTTAGTCGTCACTGACAGTTGACCTACTGTGACAACCAAAAAAGTCATCACTAAAGGTGCCCTTCAGTGATGATTTTTTTGGTCGTCACTGAAAGTTGACCTTTGGTGACGACTTTTAGTCGTCACTAAATTGAAAGCTGACCTACTATGACAACTAAAAAGTCATCACTGAAGGTGCCCTTCAGTGATGACTTTTTTGGTTGTCACTGAAAGTTAACCTTTTGTGATGACTTTTAGTCATCACTGAAAGCTTATCTACTATGATGACTAAAAATTCGTCACTGAAGGTGCCCTTCAGTGATGACTTTTTTGATCGTTACTGAAAGTTGTCCTTTTGTGATGACTTTTAGTCGTCACTGAAAGCTTACCTACTGTAACGACTAAAAAGTCGTCACTGAATGTGCCCTTTAGTGATGACGTCTTTAGTCGTCATTGAAAGTCAGCCTTTTATGATGACTTTTAGTCATCACTAAAAGCTTATCTACTATGACGACTTTTTAGTCATCACTGAAAGTTGACCTTTTGTGACGACTTTTAGTCGTCACTGAAAGCTTACCTACTATGATGACTAAAATGTCGTCACTAAAGGTGCCCTTCAGTGATGACATCTTTGGTCGTCACGAAAAGTTAACCTTTTGTGACGACTTTTAATCGTCACTAAAAGCTTACCTATTGTGATGACTAAAAAGTCGTCACTGAAGGTGCCCTTCAATGATGACTTTTTTGGTTGTCACTGAAAGTTGACCTTTTGTGATGACTTTTAGTCGTCACTGAAAGCTTACCTACTGTGACGACCAAAAAGTCATCACTGAAGGTGCCCTTCAGTGACGACGTCCTTCAGTGACGACGTCTTTGGTCGTCACTGAAAGTTAGTCTTTTGTGATGACTTTTAGTTGTCACTGAAAGCTTACCTACTGTGATGACTAAAAATTCGTCACTGAAGGGCACCTTTAATGATGACTTTTTGGTCATCACTGAAAGTTGACCTTTTTGTGATTACTTTTAGTCATCACTAAAAGCTTGCCTATTGTGACGATGAAAAATTCGTCACTAAAGAGTACCTTTTGTGACGTCTTTTTTGATCATCACTGAAAGTTGACCTTTTGTGACAACTTTTAATCGTCACTGAAAGTTTACCTACTGTGACGATAAAAAAGTCGTCACTGAAAGGTACTTACTGTGACGACTCTTTCATCATCACTGAAAGTCGTCACCGAATGTATACCTATTGTGATGACTAAAAAATGTTGTCACTAAAAGGTGACCTATTGTGATGACTTTCTGTGTCATCATTGAAAGCTGCCCCTTTTAGTGATAGCCTAAAAAGTCGTCACAGTAGGCCGACCTTCAGTGACGACTTTTTAGTCATCACTAAAAAGTCATCACAAAAAGTCAAATTTCTTGTAGTGATAACTGCATGAGAAATTGTGTCTTAAAACTCATTTTGTGATTGCTTTCGGTACAATGTAAATTCTAAAATTTGTGGTGATCCTTGATTATGAAATCAAATAGAATGGGTAATACATTTAGCAATTGATATAAAGTTAAAACCAAAAATACATGGCTATAATCCGGTTTGTTAACAAATTTTTTAGTCTTAATAGTTCAAGGGAAGTGGAAAATTTTTCCTTCAAATTTTTAAGTGAGCAATAACCAGCTTACTAGGTTATGAAACTTGTTTAGAAAAAATGGAGTTACATTGTGGTTTCATTACTATTTTTTTTTGTTATTTTTGTTAATGAAAACTTCAATTTTTCAAAATGTTTTTAAACTAGAGTTACATTGTGATTTCATTACTAATTTTTTTTATTATTTTTGTTAATGAAAATTTCAATTTTTTGAATCAGAATTTGAGTGGGTTGAGTAGAAAATTAGGAGAGGAAGAAAACTTAATCAAAATTAAGTCTAAAAAATGGCTTAAAATGTAATTTGGTTGGATGACTCAAGTTGCTAACTTGACAAAAGGTTGAAGACAATCTTTTTTATGTGTGGCCTAAGTACATGCAAAGCATGTGTGGATTAGATGTCGCCTTCCTAGTAATTTGTTACAGTGGTTTTTCATTTGTTGGCCTCCACTCTCTAAAGTGATATTTTAAGATATTTTTCCAAAACTTTATTCAAAAATAAAAATTATTTAATAACTTTTATGCTAATTTTTTTCAGTAATTAAATGATGTTATTTTGGTACAAAATTTTACCATGTGATTCATACAATTTTAGCTACAATAAGTAATTTTTGTAAAATTATTTGATGATATTTGGATGTTGATTAATTTTGATCAATATGGAATATTATTGTAGGAATTATCTATGACTCATATTATATCATTAAATTTTGTGTAATTGTGTTACCGCTTTTCGTGGGACCAGTTACATAAAATTTTATTAAAATGAAATAGTTTTGTATGTTAATTAGCGAGTATTGTATTAATAACATTACATACCCTTAAGTATGGTATTATTAATATGGTTTGTTAGTAATAATGTGAGTATAGGATTAAATATTATGTTTTTAAAATTTTAAATTCCCTTTAAAGCTAGGTTCTAAGAATATAATGTTTAATTCTTGTATTATACTACAAGGTATTAAATACCTTTTAGGTATTAGATCTTATAATGTGATACTGTGAATAATCACATAATGAATATTTGAGGAAAATATAAGCATCAGTAAGGTTTTTACATGTGTAAATGTGTTAATAATTTTTCTCAGCTTCTTATGCAATTAACTTCTACAAAGATGCTAAATGGGATAAATTATGAGAATTGGACAAAGTCATTAAAGTTATACTTAGCAGTCATCAATCTTGATTTGACACTTTGAGAACAAGAGCCTGTCATAGATGTAAATTCAAGTACTGATTTAAAAGCAAAACATGAGAAGTGGAAACACTCAAAACCAAGTGTTTGATAACCATGAAGTACACTATGGGCAAAACAATTAGAGTATTCTTGAATCTGAAAATGCAATACCTAGAAAAGTAAATGAACCATAAATGAATTGATTTCCATTATTGCACAAGTAGAGAATAATATAAGGAAGGAAAAGGTGAAAACAATTAACTTAGTTTCTCATGGATCGACTTCAGGGCACTAAAGAGACAACAAAGGAAAATTCTCTCATGATAAGAAAAAGGATAGTGTGAAAAATACCTGCTACAAGCCTAAGAAAATTCAATTCAAAGGAAATTGCAGGTTTTGGAAGAAATATAAGCACAAAAAGGTGGATTACTTTAAATGTAAGAAGTGGCTTAAGAAAAAAAAAAGAAACGAAGAAACTTGAAGAAACAAAGTGATGGAGAATTGATCATTAGACTTGGAAATGGTGACAGAATACAAGTCGAGCACATATGAGATATTTCTTTACTAGACAAGTCTTAGAACTTAAAAACATTGTTTATGTATCCTCTATGAGGAGAAACCTGTTTCAGTTATTATAGAATGTTTGATTTACTATATAATTCATGTTTTCTTGATTCTGGTGTGTTATCTAAGGGGTTATATAAAATTAGTTTAGATCTATGATTGGAAAAAAGAAAAGTATAATCGATGAAAGTTTTTCAAAGTTGTGACACAGGCATTTGGGTCACATTTCTAGAGAAAGAATACATAGGTTAATAAAGGAAAGGGTCTTACATGATTTGGATTTTTCAAATTATGACACTTGTGTAGATTGCATAAAGGGAAAACTTCCTACTAGAGTTAGAAAGGGAAAGATAAGTAGAAAATAGAATGTTTTAGAATTGATCCATACTAACATAAGTAGACCATCACACTTACTACCATGGGTGATTATAAGTACTTTATCACCTTCATAGATGACTATTTTAAATTTGGATGAATAAAATTACTCACTGAAAAATCTGAGTCACTGGATACCTTTAAGTTCTTTAAATCTACAATTGAGCTTCAATTGGAAAGAAGATCAAATGTGTCAACTCTAATAGAGGTAGTGAGTAATATGGTAGGTATAATGAAATTGGAAGAAATCCTAGTCCATTTGCCAATTATTTGCAAGAATGCAAAATTTAAGCCATTTAGACCATGCTTGGAACACCGGAATAGAATGAAATAGTTGAAAGGAGAAATAAGATACTCATGGATATGGTGAAATGTATGCTTGCACATTCCCCATTGCCAAAGTTTTCATAAGGTGATGTTATAAAAACTGATGCCTATATTTTGAATCAAGTGCCAAGTAAGTTAGTACTCAAGACTCCATATGAGTTGTTGATTGGTAAGAAGCCTAGTTTGAAACACTTTCATGTTTGGAGTTGTAAGGCTGAGGTGAAACTATATATTCCCTCCATAAAAAAAACTTGATTCAAGAACAATATCTAAATATTTTATCGGCTGTTGCACTAGCTTGGGAGGTAGCAAGTTTTATTTTCTAACTCATTCTATCAAAATTGTTGAATTAGACAAAGCTATCAGTTTTGAGGATGAGTTGAATGGTGGGAGTGAAATACCACATACCACAACCTTCGGAGAGGAAAGTGTTGTAATTCCATTAGTACCACAACATGCTAAATCATCTTCCGTCGTCTCACAAGATGATCTAGTACATCTAGCTATAGAAGATATGGAACCAAATGATTTAATTAATGAAATTCCATTGAGGAGATCTCAAAGAGTTCATAAATAAATGATTGAACTCTAATGATTATTTGATTTACTTGTAGGAACATGAATTTGATATTAATGATGAGATTGATTCTAGTACATTCTCACAAGCTATGTCCAGTCCAAACTCATCAAAATGGATAAGTGCAATGAAAGATGAATTAGTTTCTATGTATAAGAATAAGGTGTGGGATTTAGCTAAGTTACGTGTAGATTCTAAACCAATCAGATGTAAATGGGTCTTCAAGACTAAGAGGGATGCATAAGGTCGAATTGAAAGGTATAAGGCTAGGTTAGTAGTACACTTAGAGAGAGGACATTGACTATAAAAACACTTTTTCACCAATTTCAACTAAAGACTCATTCTGAGTTGTTACAGCGATGGTAGCTCACTTTAATTTAAAGCCACATCAGATAGATGCCAAAACAACCTTCCTAAATGGTGACATGTTAGAAATATTGTACATGAAATAGCTAGATGATTTCCAAGAGAAGGGCAAGGAATATCTTATGCATAAATTAAAGAAGTCCATTTATGACTTAAAACAAGCATCTAGATAGTAGTATCTCAAGTATGATGAGATAGTAACTTCTCTTGAATTCAAGGAAAATGATGAAAATCAGTGTATATACATTAAATTGATTGCGGTGGCTTTGTAATTTTGGTTTTGTATGTTAATGACATTCTCTTCACAAGCAATGATATGAATATGTTGACTGAGATGAAGCAAATGCTATCATAACACTTCAAGATGAAAGATCTTAGGAATGACTCTTTTGTTTTAGGCATTGAAATTCATCAAGATAGATCTTGGGGTGTTCTTGGCTTATCTGAGTAATCATATATCAAGAAACCTCTAAAGAAATTTGACATGTTTACATGTTCTTATGCTTTTTCACCCACCCAAAGGGTAAAATCTTTTCAATGACCCAATGTTATCAAAATGATGAAGAAAGGCAAAAGATGAAAAATGCCCCCTATACGTTAGTTATAGGTAGTCTAATGAATGTTCAGGAATGTACATATCTTAATATAGCTTATGATGTTGGTGTACTAGGGAGATCTCTGAATGATCCTAGTCAGAAGCATTGGATTGCAACTAAAAGAGTAATAAGGTATTTGCAAGGTATTAAGAATTAGATGCTGACTTATAAAAGATCAAGAGATCTCGTTGCTACAGGCTACTCAGACTCATATTTTGCAATTTGTCTGGATGATCATAAATTAACATTTGGATACATTTTTACAATGGCAAGAGGAGTTATGTCATGGAAAAGCAACAAGCAATCCATTCAGTAGCCCTTTCTATGGAAGTAGAGTATGTCAAGTGTTTTGAAGGTACTCGTGAAATTGTGTGGTAAAGAATTTTATCACAGACTTCTTTATTATTAAGAGCATCTTAAGGCCCTTAATCATATACTGCAACAATATTTCTGCTGTGACCTTCTTTTTGAACAACAAAAGCTCTACTTGTACAAACGCTTTAATGTAAAATTTTAGTTTGTCAGAGAGAAGATACGCGAGCATGTTACTTGCATTAAGTATATTTCCACAGATCGCATGCTCATGGATCCACTAACTAAAGGCTTAGTTGTTAAAATATATCATGATCATGTAA
Source organism: Saraca asoca (assembly GCA_026873985.1). NCBI lineage: Eukaryota > Viridiplantae > Streptophyta > Magnoliopsida > Fabales > Fabaceae > Saraca > Saraca asoca. The sequence continues at coordinate 12,963 of JANHAO010008066.1, read as the reverse complement.
ATAAAATAGGCTTGACTAAGTCTTTTGATGCTTTGGGTTAGTAAGACTATTGTATTGTATTTGTTATATATCTCGAGATATGTTAAAATGAAATATTCATGCTTTTGCCATATATGTTATATGTGCACATTATTTGGTTACAACATGTTATTGGAGACACTTAGACCCTGTCTCATTACTGTATTCAAAGTGTCGATTCTCATGTGACATCTTGGGTGGATGCTAGGACCATTGTGTAGGGATTTACATATAATCACATTTATTATCATGTAAATCTCACTTTGCACATTTTGTGTTTGTTCATCAAAATAAAATGTGTACAATGTGTATGACATTAGTATACCCTTCAGATATAATGATCTACATCATTGGAAGCTTATGATTTTAACAGACCTGTATGTGTAATAGTACCCCAATCATTTGGACATTAATTTAAAAGTGGCCACAGTTTATGAATTATGTTGTCCAAGTGGAAGATTGTTGGAATTATCTTATTTTGGACTTTATAATTCATAAATTATAATGAGTCAATGTCAAGCTAATTTAGAGCACTAATATAGTGACATAAAGTTATTGGGTTTAATTTGGTACTACAATTTGTTTCTAGATATTGGGTTGGATTACTATGATGGGTAGGATCTAAACCTATTTTCCTTATTATTTATTGATGGGTCCATACTCCTATATCTCATATAATTAGATAGTATTTTTCTCATTAAATTGTTATATCATAGTTTCCTAATTAAGGACTAGAGTCATCAAGAAGAGTGATTATGTCAAGAAGAAAAGATCAATGGATCAAGTAAGAAGTTTAGGTAATTTTAATGCTCTTATCATCATAAAGATGTATTTAGATGTCAACTTCAAATCATCTGGATAATTCACAAAATAAGAGTTAAAATAGCGTATAACAATCAAATCATCAGATTTGCAATAGGTCATCATAAGGATTATTTTTACATTATCAGTACTCTATAACTTTCTTCACAGCAATCCAATACTTTTGACCAGAACCACTCAAGCATCTCCCAAGTACACTAAACCAATAGTTTGAGGATATTGAGCTTTAGAAAGAATCTCGCCCCTCTGAAATGGTACAATACTTACAAAGTATAAAAAATATATTGAACCTTTAAGAATCTTTTCAATGTACAATCATTGAGATAAGTCAAGAAGACCGTTGGATCTTTCACAATAGATCCATATACCTAACACAAAAAAGACATCACTAAGATCCTTTGCATGTAAACAATATATGCTTTGTCTCAATCACAAGACTCATAACACTGTTTTCAAGCAGAATATCATTAATATAAGACTAAAAACATAAATATGCTCGTACCCAACTTAAAATAGATATACAGATTTACATCATTCTCCTTAAATTCCAGAGAAGCAATAATTTCAATAATTTTAAGATACCATTATCTAGACATTTTATTATATTTATGAATCCTTTTAATTCACACACTAAGTGTTCTTTTACTCTTTTCTTAGAAATCATCTAATTGATTTACACAAACAATTTCTAGCTAATTACCATTCAAGAAAGTCATCATGCATCTAGAAACTCCATGTCAAAATGAGCTATCAATGCCATAACAACTCAAAATGAGTTTTCAATTAAAACAAATAAAAAATTTTCTATAATCAACACATTCTTTTTAAATGTAGCCCTTTACCACTAACATGACCTTTTGCTATACCCAAATTTATCTCTCACTTTTACTTTCACGTCCTTAAAAAAAGAAGTTTAAGCCCCTTTGCAAATCTCATATTTGCTATTAGAGATGTTTCAAACATATTTGCAATCAAGTAAATAACTCTTACGAACAAATGAATTTGATCAAATTAAAAAATGAAAAGGTCTATACAAGTTATATATTTCGACATAACTATTTGGTAAAAAAATCGTTATATATGAATATGTTAGATACATATAACTTTAAGATTAAGGATTTGACATTCCTATGTCCAGAGTTTTTGTAATTACTTTGCCCCATCAATCCTGTCTTGGGTGTAACACTCACACCATTATCAATTTGAGGTAAAATTAACGTTGACAAACTTGAACCAAAACACTAAGCATATTTTTATAATGAATTTGAAGTTTTATATAATCTTCTTATCAAGTTGAGATAAAACGTTGACAAATATAAACCATAACAATAAGCACATTTTTATGATGAATTTACTTTTAATTTAAATATTATCTTCTCCAAGTCTAAGACTGTAAACGTGTTTTTTAATTCGTCAATCTTTGAATTTTTTTGTTGACGACCTTTAAAAATTAATCATTGCGTACTCATTTCAAATTACAGATTTCAAATTATTCTCAAATAAATTCACACACATTACACTGATTTTAAATTGCAGATTTCAAAAATTAGTTGCAGCTGAGTAAGGCTTAACAGCCATATCAGATTACATTTACGGTAAAAATTTAAATTGTGCAATGAAACTTGTGATGACCACAACATTCACATGACTGAAATCAGTGACGGGTTCAAAATAGACAATGGAAGACTAACAATAAAAATATTCAAAAAAAAAAAAAATTTAATACACTCAATGATAAGAAACGTACAAATAACATCAAATTTCAACAAAAATATTACAAAAATCAGATCATTGTATCTAAGTATCTGAACAAAAAGGTATTTACATATCGAAGATACAGAGATATCATCCCATAGGAAATGATAAGCACAGAGCTCAAGTATCTATCAGTTTGCCTAGCTGCTGTCTGTGGACTTGGCTAATCAATGTCGTCAAAAATCACAATAAGTGCCACTATGAATGCATAATCCATGTTGGAAAACACTCTGACCATTATCTTATCCTTTTGCCATGCGAATCTGATCTTCTTATCCATCTGCAATATAATTAATTCCCATAATTTTGTATTTCATACAATTAGTTCTTATAGAGAGGGGGGGAAAAAACAAAAGAAGTCCTTTCAACAATCACCACAAATTAATTATTTAGGATTAAACTCATGTTTTGATTTCTCATAAACTATATATGTTTCTGTTTAAATATGTCAAATTTTCCATCAGTTATATCTGAAATTAGTTTAACAGAAGGATTCAATCATGTATAATTAATCAAATACATGAAGAATAATTAGGATATGAAAAATTTTCAAGGAACCAAATTAATACACATCAAATTTTTGCGAAATCAAAATAAGTTTAGTCAATAAATCACCCTTTTTTTTTTGTTAAGGAATGATCAGTTTGGGTTAGATAAAAACCTGTGCAACCATGGTGTTGGAATCACCGGCATATACATCACAAGAGCGTCCATCCCGACTAGATTTGACCTTGAAGTCACAAACCTTCCCTTCGGTATTATTATTTGGTAAGAAAACATCATATGATCTCGTGAACATTAGGGCTGACCGCTTCATTGTAAAGATAAGATCATTGGGATCTGTGCTTTCACCTTTAAATGCATGCCATTTATCCCTTGCTGTAATTAACTACATAGATTAAAAAAATAAAACAAGCATTTGAGACTAATCACTCCATAATTTTAAGAAGTCTTTGGATTCATAGAAAGTTTTATGAGAAGTATAACTTTTTAAAAGTTAGAAAATGCTTTATTTGATTACCCACTAACTCAAAAAATAGAAGAAGTTGTACTTTTCAAGAAATTTTGTTTCTTATAAATTATGAAAAGTTGTTTATCTAACCTCCAGATAAATTCTACTTTATGCACTTTTAATGAAACAAAATACAAAATTATCCTTGTAAAATATAAATAATGATAAGAGTACCTGTTGACAGTGGAATCTGGTCAATTAAAAAAGTGCAGAAACCAAATCCAGTCAACCAAAAAGTTTAGTGAATCCCAAACTGCAATCCGATTGAGTATGAAAGAGAGAGTTGGAGAAAGAGGAAGAACAAGGAGGAGACACTGGGAGTTTTTAATATGGTTAAGCTAAAGTCGATTGACTGACCCCTACATCTATTATAATGTATTTCTGAGAGTGTGTTTATAGAGTTTTTGTATGCTGTTGATAGCTTGATCTCTGTTGTATCAGTTTTTTCATCCTTTTATATAATGATCTTAACCCCTATTTATAATTAGAAGGGTGTACAATCTTAACATGTTCTATAAAAGGAAAAATAATAAATTAATTACAAGTTAATCCTTGCCAGTTGATGTCTGCAAGTTGGCTATGCAAGTTGCTCCCATTCTCAGGTTTAACCACAATGAATTTTCTGGAAGATAGTTGAGGTGGCATGTTTGGACCAATGGGCTAGAGCTCGTTGTCAATTGACCTAGAGCAACTACCTTGACCTTTGTCCTACGATCTGAGCTTGTGCCTAGTGATCTGGTGCCTTTGTCCAGCCACTTTAATTTTGGACGAGCCGGGCCTCTTCCAGTTGGACTTGTTTGTTGGGCTTTTGTCAGCCCATTTTGCACAGTTTCAAAAATACCATAACATTAGCCCCTACCTCTTAGTTTATTCTGCAAACTGGGAGCTGTAGTTTACTGGAAAAAGTCTATACTTACATTCTACAGTGTTGTCATTCAGACTTCTGTCTTACTATTTTACCATGCCATGCATTTAATGCACATGTATTATAGTCGTTGGCATGGCAACCTACTTTTTGATAGACCGTTAACTTAAGGATAGCTGTTCAGTCTCTAAATCTATCGATGAAATCAGACTAATCTATATAAGGTGTGATAAACATTCTTTTCTATTTCATATAATGCCTTGATGGGTGCATTGGCTGAGCCCCCCATGTTTTTTACGGTCTGGATTTTTGATGAGGTGTGTCTGGCCTGTTGCATAGGAACTCCCTATGGACAATTCCCCTCTGAGGATTCTAGGAAGTTTTATATAGATTTCATATCCTCTTTATGGTGATGCTGACGAACTCAACTCTTCCACCTTTGTTCTTTTGCCGTCTTGGAAGGTGATTTGCTCGTTCGATTTTTTAGAGTGCACTAGGGGCAATAAGGCTGAAGGAAGAACTTTTAACTTGGGAGGAGGACAAGAAAAAGCTTGAGCAGTCAGCTTGCTCGTTGATCCTCCAGCTCATCGTGATTTAGTTCTTTAAAGCCAGCCTTCCTTTTAGGACATGATAGTTGTATGCTTATTCTGATTTGTATTTTGAATCCTCATGTGTAGATTTACCTTATTGAAAGATGTTTTTAATAAATTCTGCATAATATTCTTGTTTTTCCATGTATGCCATATCAGTCGTTTAGTATGCTATAGATGATAACATGTAGGTTGACATGAATGAGTTCCTACAAACCATTACTTGATAAATGTTAGATAAAATGAATGCTTAGTAAGTCAATGGACCTCAGTTAGCACAATTTGACAGCTATTAGTCGAGTAATGAGTAGGTCATATAAGTTAATATAAATGGACCTGAGCCAGTAAATCAACTTAAATGGTGCCATGTTGAATGGCCAATAGTCTGCATGAATGCATAGTAGGCCGCATGAATGCGATGCCAAATAGTAGATCACATGAGAGCTATAGCTTTAAGTATTAGGTCACTTGAAAGCTACGCCTTCAAGTATTAGATTGCATGAAAGTTGTGGCCTTGAGTATTAGGTCACATGAAAGCTACACCCTCGAGTATTAGGTCGCATGAAAGTTGTGCCTTCGATAGCATGAATGCCTAGGTAGGTCGCATGTAAGCTGCACCTCAGCTAGCACAAGTTAAGTGCTCAAGTAGGTCACATGAGAGCTGTGCCTCCGAGTAATAGGTCGCATGTATGTGGTGTTGAATAGTAAGTCATATACATGTGATGCCAGGTCATTGTAAACACGTCAAGTCGAATGCTTGCTTTTGGATTAGAAGGGTGGGAGCTTGCTTTTGGATTAGAAGGGCGAGTGCTTGCTTTCAGATTAAAAAGGCAAGAGCTTGCTTCCAGAGCAAAAGGGTAAGAGCTCACTTCTGGAGTAGAAGGCTAAGAGCTCGCTTCGGAAGTAGAAAGGAAAAAGCTCGCTTCTAGAGTAGAAGGGCAAGAGCTTGCTATGACCTTGTCAATACTAAGAATAGCTTGTTTCCTATAAAACACATTGTTGAAAATTTATTCAAAGATTTAAGATGTTTTCATTAATTTTTGACTAACATCATTGGATTAGAATATAGTTCACATTGTGAGTGTCTGTTCTTGATTAGAAGCCTGTTAGGATTGCTGAGGTCACTGTTCCACAGGTAGCTTCACATAGTCTCCCAAATGACCTCTCCTGATTAGATCCTCAATCGTATCTTTGAGTGCTTGGCATTTCGAGTTATTATGTCTAACTTCATTGTGATAAGCACAGAACTTGTCCATATTTTTGAATTTGTTGGGAGTTTTTATGGGATTAGGCCTCCCAAAGTCCTCCCTATCTTTATCTGTTGCAAAGATGCTATCTTGAGTTTTTGATAAGATGTTGTATGCTGTAGCTTTTATGGCGAGCTTGTCACTGAGGTTGCTTGTTCCTAGCCTTTTTTGTAGCCTAATTATTGGAGTCATCATTCTAACTCTCATTGCTCCTCTTTTTATTTTGGATGGAGCTATTCACTTCGTCCTTCTATTCAGACTTCTTTATGCCAAACGTCTCTTCCCACCTGATCTATTTGGTAGCTCGTTCATAAAACTCGCTCAGGTCCCTTATTAGAGATTTGTATATGTTCTTGTAAAGCTTTCCATCCTTGTGGAGTCTCACTGAGATCGCTGTTAGGATACTTTCATCAGATGGATTCTTCACATTATTGACCTCGTGCCTGAACTGAGTGATGTAGTTTTTCAGTGATTTATTTTTCTGCTAAAAGATCGTTATGAGGTGGTAGGATGGTGCGAGCTGCCTTCTTAATGCTTGGTATTGGTTGATGAATCTTTTCTAGCACTCTTCACAATAGTCAACACTACGAGCTGAGAAATTCCTGAACCATATTTGAGGTATATCTTTTAGTGTAGCTAGGAAGACATAGCATTTAGCCAGAGGATTAATCGTCTAAAGTTCCATCTATATATTAAATGCATCTAGGTCATCGTATGGATCACTATCCCTATTGTATCATGAGATTGTGGGGATTTTGAATTTGTGAGGGAGAAGCTACATCTTTATCTCTCTAGTGAATGGAGTCCTTTCCTCGTACTAGTTTTGGTTATTCTGAGCTTGATGGTGCTTCTCTAATTGTTTTAGCCTCTGGAGCAACTCTTTTACCACCGGATCTCACATCTTAGATTTTCTGCTGGAAGTTTGTTGGCTCCTTTTACCTCTTTGGTTATGAGAGTAGTGACATAAGGTATGTCCCTGGCTAGACCTATTCGAGCCTTCCAGTTGATGCGAGCTCTCATGTTATGAACCATTATGGTTTTCACAAGCTTGGTGAACCTCCAAACTTGTTCGTGAGTGGGAGGAGTGAGTTAAATCAGTGTGCTAGGGTTCTCCCCTGAGTGTAGCAACCTTAACTTGCTTTTGCATGCCCAGGGCTTGTGCCTATGTCAATACCCTAACCACCTTAGCCAACTCCCTCACCATATTCTCTAGTGTTTGCTAACATTAGTGCCATGTTTGTATTTCATCAGTCCAGGAAATAATAACAGTAGATTGGTGGTGGGTCATAAGGGGCAAGCCGATGGCGATACCTATAGCAGGAATGGCAGAAATGTCTGCTGCTAAGAAGACTGGTTCCTGCTGCTGTTGTATGTGACCTTTCGGCTGATCAACCAGAGTATTTGAACTTCTGGTGGTTCTTCCTCTATTTATTGCAATTGAATGGAAAATCAACCAGAATATAGTGTGGGCCCTCCTTCTAGTGCCAAAATATTGATGATCTAATTACATCAACCAGAAAAGTTCTTGAAACCCTAAACTGCAATATGAAAATGTAAAGAGAGATAGAGAGATAGGGAGATGGAGAAAGGAAAAACAAGAAGGATATTAGGAGTTTTTAACGTGGTTTGGCTAAAGTCGTTGACCGACCCCTACATCCATGATAATGTATTTTTGAGTGTGTTTATAAAGTTTTTGTATGCTATTAATAACTTGATCTTTGTTGTATCAATTTTTTTCATCCTTTTGTATAATGATCTTAACCTCTATTTATAGTTATAGGGTTGTACAATCTTAACATGTTCCAGAAAAGGAAAAATAATAAATTAATTGCAAGTTGATTCCTGCTAGCTAATGTCTACAAGTTGGCTATACAAGTTAGTCTTGTTTTCGGGTTCAACCACAATGAGTTTTCTGGAAGATGGCTGAGGTGGCATGTTTCGACTAGCGGGCTAGAGCTCATTGTCAATTGATCTGGAGCGACTGCCTTGACCTTTGTCCTGCAATCTGAGCTCATGCCTAGTGATCTTATGCCTTTGTCTAGCAACCTCAGTTTTGGAAGAGCTATGCCTCTTCCAGTTGGATTCGTCTGTTGGGCTTTTACCAGTCTATTTTGCACGGTTCTAAAAATACCAATAACAGTACCCTTTTAAACATTTACACATTGTCATGATAAAAGAGCATAACTTTTAGATAGGACATTTTAGTCATTTTGATAATACTTCATGGGAAGTATATAGTTGAACCAAATACTACATGAGAGCTTAATTCCTGGAAAGTTCTACTTCTTTAATGCTAATCAAATAATTTCAATACTTTCCAAAAAATTCATATAGAAATTTACTTTCTAAAAAATTCAATTTTCCGCAAAAACTTATTTATTGTATGAACCAAACAATTCCTAAACTTATAATCAACGAGGTTATAGAGAATACAAAGGTGGTATAAACTTTGCAATCAAAGATATTTAAAGAATTTTGTTACGAAGTGTGATGTTATGTAAGATTTCATCCATGATTACTTATTGCACGAAACTCAATATTTTAACACAAGAAAAATTAGAACTCATCCATATATTTCTTGATCATTCTCGAGTTCCTATTTTATGATATGTATAAAAATATATATAATTTTTTATATTGCAACTTTTCTATGTTGATAGAGTTGTAATCTGTTTTGTGGACAAGTGGAGTATGTAAAAATGGTTTTAATTTTTTCATGTAAAAGTTGCAAAATTTAAAAAGTTATAAAACTTGCGAAACCAATATATAAAAAAAAGGAGAGCAATGAAGATTGATGCTAGATTTCATACATAAATTATATGAAGTGAAGCTTTGTGCATGGGGTAGCGGTAGAATGTCAATCCCATACCAGGACACCAAACACTACCTATATGAACACCAATTAGCACCAAAAGATAGTGGTTCGACTTCGATATCAAATGCAAATATTTAACCTCCCTAAGGTATATTGGTTTAAAGTTGAAAAATATGTGAAGAAATCGAATTGAGATTTCATTACATTAAAATTTAATCAATTAATTAATAACCTAAAATATCTATGTTATTTTTTAATGACTAAAAAAATTAAGTCAAGAAAGAACAAAACTCCATTTCCGTTAAAAGAAAATATTAAGATGACATTGTTTATTTTAAAAAACAAAGATAATCCAGATATATATGAGGATATGGACAAACCTCCCGGCGTAAAGTAACGATGGGATTTCCTGCAGGATCGAGTAAAACACGGCTTTGGCGAGGGGTGAAGATGGTCACCATAGAAGCCTTAACTCTCAGAAGGATGTTGCCGTTGTTCGCCGCATCGGTGACAGTGATATTCGAGTTCGAAACCAGCGTCCTGACCTCTCTAACAATTACTAGATCCCGAGGATACGGAGAACAATACTGAGCGCCGATGACGATGGTCGGAGTATCTGGTACGGCGGCGGAGGCAGAGGACTGTGGGTATGCCATGATGGTATTTAGACTAGTTCAGGCCTTTCGAGTTTTTGTGAATAACTAGAATTCCTCTTGCATAGTGAAGCTTCTTATATAGGCGGTTGAATTATATAATATATATGAAATGGTTAATGCTTTGTTTTGTGGATAAGAATCTGAAAATCTGCCGAGAAGAAGAAGAAGTACAAGAAAACTTCTGTTGTTGAAAGTTGAAATTTATCTTTGATTTACCGAAAATTTGAAGAAATTTCAACGGGAACGTGGCTGAATAACCTTTGTTTATAAAACAGGAACATACTACGTGCACGGCACGGCTTTATCTACCGACTATGTTTTCTTTAAAATAATATATCATTAGGTGTATTTGGACTTTCAACCCAAAGCTAGTTCAAGAGATGAACATTCCCCGTGTACACACACACACACACACACACACACACACACACACAATCGAATTTGGATATAAAAAAATAAAGTCTTAAAAAAATTAATAAATACCCTCTAAGTCAAAGACTATCTACTATAGGACTCATTTGTATTAATTAGAATCAGCTGGATTAGTTTAAATTTTAAATAAGATTTTATTAGTAAGTAATATGAACGAAATTGTGAAAAAAAAAAGTATAATGTGGCTTCTCCAACAACGTCATGGTAGGAAGGACTTAAATTCAACTCAGAACATACAAAAAGGTCTCGTCTGAATGATATTTGTTTGAAAATTAAATTGAATAATGATTCAGGCAAACAATTAATTATGTCTATTCGTATGTATATATAATTCATATAATCAAATTAATATATTAATCGCAAATCTGAATTCATCGAAATATTCATATTATTAACAATAGTAGGACAAAAAAATAAGATAAGAAAATATAATAAGAAGATAAATTTTTCTATAACTTTAATTTGTCATCAATCAAAATTGTAATATTAATGAGGTAGTCATATGTACAAATGGGACGAGAGTAGGGATTTTCTTGTAGAATTAGGATTAATTATACTAATATTTCCATTATCAGTAGCATAATGAATAAGACCTACATAACATAAAACTCCACTAATGGTCAAAGTGTCTTATAAAAATCCAATAACAACATAATAAATAATATTAGGCTACAACATACTCTACGTTATTTTAATATTTTTGTAACTCAAGTTTTAATTAAAATCACTAAACTATGCTAGTTTATAAATTTATTTCAACATTCTTCCCCTTGAACAACATAGTTTAGGCTTTATAAAATAGAAAACGTTCTGGATTAGAACATATGGCCACAACAAATGTCAAACTATGAACCTAGCAATATTCAACCAAAGGCTACAAAATGAGATCATAAGTAGATAGCAATGCAAAACATTATTTCTAATATGGATACATATGTCATACATGCGAAATACCTATATCTCCTTTTAACCAATCACTATGTAGGATGTGGGGTAGAGATTCAATAATCTTGCTAACATAGAATCTGTAGTAATGTGCTCGATATTAGTCTGAAACATATCAATCTTTTTTCTTACAAACAAATATTTGATATCAAAATGCTTTATATGACTAAAGCTCTTATTGTTTCGAGAAAAGCTAACGATAGCAATATTATCACAATATATGGTTAAAGGTCTGGAGATACTTTAACAACATGAAATTCAGATATCAAATTTCTTAACCATATAGCTTGACAGGTAGCTTCTTAACAAGCTACATACTCTACTTCCATGGTTGAGGTAGATGTGTTTGTCTATTTGACACTTTTTAATGAAACAACTATTACTCCTATCATGAATACATATCTATACGTAGATTTCTTGTCATCTGGACAACTAGCAAAATTAAAATTTGAGTACCATGTAACAGTAAAATTATTGGATCTTCTATAAGTAAGCATAAAGTTCTTTATACCCTTTAGGCATCTCATAACTTTATTTGCAGTTGTCCAATGACTATATCCAAGATTACTCAAATATCTTTCAAGTACACTAATTGTCAAAGTAATATTAGGATGTGTATTGACTTGAGCATAAATCAGGCAACCAACATCAAAAGCAAATTGGACCACCTCCATTTCGATCTTTTCTTCATTATTCTAAAGGCATTGGACTTTCGAAAGAAACTCACCCTTTTGAAAAGGCACTGGGGGCAAGTAGACATGTTGAGCCTCCTGAGAATCCTCTCATTGTCAGTCCTTTAAGACAAATTAAAAATATTCTAAGATCTATCATGATGGATATGTATGCCTAAAATGAAAGGTGCATCACCAAGATCTTTCATATCAAAGTGACTAAATAAAATTTGTTTTGTCTCAATCAAAATGTTCATGTCATTGTATGCAAGGAGTATATCATCAACATATAATACAAGGATTATAAATTTGCTCCCAATTGTTTCATGTAGATGCATTTATCTACAACATTATCTTTGAAACCAAGAGAAGTGATTATCTCATTAAACTTGATATACCTTTGCCTAAAGACTTCTTTCAATCCATATATGGACTTCTTTAATTTACACTTAAGGCGTTCTTTTTCCCTTCTCTTAGAAATCATCTAACCTTGTATCTTTTTTTTTTCACCTCTACTTTAGAACCTCCAATGTGAAGACATCTTCCTTTATCAAATTTTCTACCCTTTCTCAAGATATGTAACCTAACTACTTATGCCAAAACATGGAGAATTTTTCATCTAATCTTTTGTTCTTGCTTTTAACTATGTGGTTCACAAAATTTTCAACAATTGGATTCAGTTCAATTTTATATATAACTCATCAGTTTAAGAACCATGACCAATAATAGGAAACTCATAACACAAAGTGACTTTTCAATTTCCAAATAGATAAAAATTAACCTCATTTGTCCAAGGCAACAACCTAAATTAAGTTCTTTCTCATGGAAGGTACACAAAGTGTGTGTTTTAATTCTAGAACATGTTTAGAAGGTAAAGTCAAAACTATTACTCGTGTGTGATCTACTTCAACTTCGTCAGCATTAGCCAACCTGACCTCCAATTCCTCTGATGGGTTTGCTTGGCCATGGGGGGTAGTAAAGGTCCGAAATTTTCAAAATTTTTCCTCCCCTTTGGCTGAGCAAATCTCTTAAGGATCCATTGATTTAAGATCCCAAATACCCCTAGATCAAATCTAGAGTGAAAGTAGAGCTTACTAACCTTTAGTCCAGCTCATTTGCAGCAGAAGAGTGTGGA
>JANHAO010008065.1:0-19832 GCA_026873985.1 Saraca asoca | reverse complement strand
TCTCTCTCTCTCTCTCTCTCTCTCTCTCTCTCTCTCTCTCTCTCTCTCTCTCTCTCTCTCTCTCTCTCTCTCTCTCTCTTTTCAATCAATTTTTCTTATTTTTAAAAAGATAAAAATATAATATTTTATTTTAAGATGCATATTTTTTATTGAAATTCATCATTTTAATATCAAAAAAAAATTTATATTTATTTTTTAGTTCAAAAATTCGTTCAATAAGTTGGATTTATAAACCATATAAGTTGAGCTTGGACTTGAAACGTTGATTTATTTGATAAATGAATCAAACTTAATTTATGATTAGTTTGACTCATTTAATTCATGAATCAATTCAATAAATTAATTATATTTCTAAATATATCTTAAAAATATTTATAAAATAAATTATGATATTAAATATAATGTTATATATTATGCAATGTATTTAAATGAATTTGAATAATATTTTATATGATATTATACCAAATAAATCGAATGAATCAAATTTATGAACCAATAATATAAGTTGTGTTGACATCAAAATCTGGTCAACCAGTTAAGTTTAGTGTTACCCATGACTGCAAGATAAATATAAAAGAAAGCAATAAAGAAGAAGAAGAAACAACAGTACCAGAAGTTTATCATGGTTCGCTTAAAGCCAGTTTGGCTCCTACATCCACGTTGATCTTTTATTATGTACTAGAGGGATTGGTTTTACAGAATACAAATACAACAACAGAGGTTTCTCTGGATGAACAGTGCTCACTCTTAATAGTGACAGAGTTTCAGCATGGATTTGTGTTCTCCCTTTATATGGTGACCTCCCCTCTTTATTTATAAAAATGGGGAGGGTTACAAGTATAATTTTATAACCAACAAAATGATTACTTCCGTTGCTCTGGGCATTTAATGCTTGACGTTGAGTAATTAATGCCGAAAAAATCATTGTCGGATTTCCGAGAAGCTGATATGTAAGTTTGGAGGCTGAGCTGTCAGTAGAAAATGTGTGCCTTGGGTTGCTGACTGGGCTCTGTGCAAGTATCCGTTGTTAGTGGATGAGTTGGAAGTTGAGCGAGCTGACGGCTCTGGCTGGCCTTGTCACTGCGCCTGGTCCTTCTTCCGAAGGTCGTGGGCTTCTCGTTGAGGAGTTGAAAGTCTCTTCAATAAGTGGCACCCTTTCGTTCGCGATGCTGTGGGATGTCTCCAGCTCGTACTCAACAATCAAAGATCCTCGCTCAGCGACCTCAAACTTCAGCTTGAACCTCCACTAGTCTAAGTGGGCCTCCTATTAAACCTTGACCGGCCCAAAATATGCCTCCTAAAAATTTCTATAACATAAGCCTCCCAACTCTCAGCTCATTCTGTGGGCTGGGAGTTACAGTTAGTGCTCAAAAGTCTTTGCTTGTAATTTGCAGGATGACTCAGTCTTTGTGCTCAGTATGTCATGTTGTCATTTCTATCTTTCGGGCTTTCATTTCCCATGCTTTAGGCAATGCCTTTCTCTGTGCATTATCTCGGTCGTTAATGTGGCAGTCTTCATTATTTCTGGATCGTTTGATCCAGAACAACCAAATGTCCCTTGGGCCGCTTGATGAACCTGAGCGGATTTATAAAGGCTTGTAAAGCTCCTCTTTTTGGTGAGGTTGTCCAGTGGATGCTTTGAGCAAACATTTCATTCCCTTAATGGTTTGGCTTCCAGAGAAGCTTTTCGGGACATGGCTCATCTGTTGCTGAGGTTTCGAAGACATGGATAGTCTATTGCATGCAACTTCCCTATACAACTTCTGTCCTTGGCTTTTGGGAAGTTTTGTACAGATTTTAGATTATTTCTTCACAATTCTTTTGTGAAGTTTAGCCTTGTTAGCCGTGTTCCTAGTCCCTTTTTGAATTGCTTTGTGTTTAAGGAGTCAGGAAATGATCTGCTGGCTGAGGAAGGCTATGAGCAGGAGCAGCCGAGTCTGTTCGTTTCATCTGATGGGAGTTTGCCTCCTAAGAATCGGCTCTCCTTCCCATTGTGAGGTTGTTAGCTTTTTGCCTTTGCTTTATCTTTGTGTATCAGTTCTCCTTATGTAAATCTGTCTCGTTGAAGGAGGTCTTTTAGTGTAACCTTAAGCATTATGTTTCTGCCCTTTGTCTTTTTAAGTACGTGCTTGGACAATTTAATTAGTTGCCACTGGCAACGTGATTTATCCCTGCAAAATTAAAATTCAACAATTGTTGTGTAAAGAATTAAAGGGGATAATTAGCTTCCATCATAAGGAACTTAAGCTAATCGACTTTAATCAATAAATTCCCATTTAAAGGATATGTGTCGTATTGCCAATCGATCATGCCTGCTCACGCAAGAATTTTGTGTATGGCTAACGCATTACTTGAATGTAAGGTCTTGAGTTCGCGCAAGAATTCTGTGTGGGGCTGACATATTACTTGGACGTGACTCGCACAAGAATTCTGTGTAGCCAACGCATTACTTAAACATGAAATGATTATTTTGCCCTCGATCTGTGCAAGAATTCTATGTATGGTCAACACATTACTTAGACACAAGGTCTTGAGTTCGCGTAAGAATTCTATACAGGGCTGGCACATTACTTGGATGCGACTCGTGCAATAATTCTACCTGTGGTTAACACATTACTTGGATGCGAGATCATTATTTTGCCCCCGACCTGCACAAGAATTCTACGTATGGTTAACGCATTACTTGATCGCAAGGTCTGTCCATGCAAGAATTCTGTGCGGGGCTAGCACATTATTTAGACGTGACTCGCGCAAGAATTCTACGTGTGGCTAATACATTACTTGGATGCGAGATCATTATTTCACCCCCGACCTGCGTAAGAATTCTATGTATGGTTAACGCATTACTTAGACACAAGGTCTGTCCACGCAATAATTCTATGCGGGACTGGCACATTACTTTGATGTGACTCGTGTAAGAATTGTACGTGTGGCTAACGCATTACTTGGACGTAAGATCATTATTTCGCCCCCGATCTGTACAAGAATTCTATGTATGGTTAACGCATTACTTGGACGCAAGGTCTGTCTGTGCAAGAATTTTGTACGAGGCTAGCACATTACTTGGACGCGGCTCATGCAAGAATTCTACGTGTGACTAACGCATTACTTGGACGCGAGATCATTATTTCGCCCTCGACCTACGCAAGAATTCTACGTATGGTTAACGCATTACCTGGACGCAAGGTCTGTCCACGCAATAATTCTATGCAGGGTTGGCACATTACTTTGACGTGGCTCGCATAAGAATTCCACGTGTGGCTAATGCATTACTTAGACACAAGATCATTGTTTCACCCCCAACCTACGTAAGAATTCTACGTATGGTTAATGCATTACTTGGATGTAAGGTCTGTCTACACAAGAATTTTATGCGGGGCTGTCACATTACTTGGACGCAGCTTGCGCAAGAATTCTGCGTGTGGCTAACGCATTACTTGGATACGAGATCATTATTTCGCCCTCGACTTGCACAAAAATTCTATGTATGGTTAACGTATTACTTAGACGCAAGATCTGTCCGCGCAAGAATTCTGTGCGGGGTTGGCACATTACTTGGATGCGGCTCGCGTAAGAATTCTACGTATGGCTAACGCATTACTTGGACGTAAGATCATTCTTTCACCCCTGACCTGCGCAAGAATTCTACGTATGGTTAACGCATTACTTGGACGCAAGATCTATTTGTGCAAGAATTCTATGCGGGGCTAGCACATTACTTGGACACGGCTTGCGCAAGAATTTTACGTGTGGCTAACGCATTACTTGGACGCAAGATCATTATTTCGCCCTTGACCTGCGCAAGAATTCTATATATGGTTAACGTATTACTTGAATGCAAGGTCTGTCCGCGCAAGAAATCTGTGTGGGGCTGTAACATTACTTGGATGCGGCTCGCGCAAGAATTCTGCATGTAGCTAACGCATTACTTGGATGCGAGATCATTATTTCACCCCCGACCTGCACAAAAATTCTACGTATGGTTAACGCATTACTTGGACGCAAGGTCTGTCCGTGCAAGAATTCTGTGCGGGGCTGGGACATTACTTAGACGCGACTCGTGCAAGAATTCTACGTGTGGCTAACACATTACTTGGACGCGAGATCATTTTTTGTCATTATGCCCCAATCATTCGTGACCTACAATCTCAATGATCCACTTGGTACTCCTGTTTGTTTCTCATGCGTGGCTTTTCATTTTCCAACGACAGTTAGTAATTATTATTTCCAACTTTTGGTGTACATACGTTGAATCGTCATTTATTGGCCGTTGTCTTCTCTGTACCGTTGGATCATGGGTAACTGACACCCTTCTTGATCCAACGACAGGGTAGTGCCCCCCTTTTAAGCTGAGTGCCTTCCTTCTCCCTCTCACTTTGCCATTTGAAAGTTTTCAGACCCCCGGTATTTTTCTAACCCACCTGTTTCTCCGGCCACCGTTACAACTTCTCCGTCACTGGTCTCCATTGCTTTCCGCCTGTATTTCCAGTCATCATCGAAACTTTCCGGATTCTTCGTCTCCAAAAATCACGATACGCTTCCTCTGACTCTGCACTTTACACATTTTTTTTTCTTCCTTCGTAGGAAATAGGGGATTTGATCTTGACTGATTAAGAGACGATGATGTTAACGGGTGGATACAGTTCAGATGCTTAGTCTTTGATTAAAAAGGAATAGTCGGGTTATCGATAGGTTCTAAGATTCCGAGCACATATTTGTATCCTCTGAGATTCTATTGTCTGGCTGGAGTGTCTCCTCCGTATACCGAAGTTTAGGCTGTCAGTGTGGTGGTATAGGGTGTACATGGCCTACAAAATAGGAGATCGTTAGTCTCGATTTTTAGTACGGTTCGCTTTTAGTGAACTTATCAGCCTTTTCTTTCTTTTGTGTAGATGGGAGCGGATTATGTACGTCGTCGCCACTTGATTAAGAGTAAGGATGATGAACCGAACTCATCTCAAGATGCAGAGAACGTTCGACAAGCTGGAGGTGCGACGTCCAATGGAAGGGAGGTCGTTTCAAACGAAGGTGCGTGTTTGGGATATTCAGAAGAGGTAACAAATTAACCAAATGCATAAGCGTGAGAGTGTGAAAACCAAGAATTGCACCATAGAATTGGAAGCAAAACGGGCCCCACAGGCAACCACTACAGGCGCGTAAATGAAGCGCTAGTTTTCCCATTTGCTGATTTTGTGATTGCCAAAACATCCTCCTGTCTTCCTTCTCACAACCACCTGCTATAAATTGCCCCTTCGTTTTCCTCTTCATCCAAATTTAAACACCGTTCTTCTTAGCAGCATATGTCTCAAAGGCCTACCGTTCCTCATTCTTCTTCCATAGCCTTTGGCCTCCATTCTCATCTCCTGGTTTCCAGTGAGATGAACTCTAATTCCAATTGGTCCTCTTGTACTTTCCTCTAATTCGTACATTTTTTTCCTTTTCCTTAAATTTTCCTGGAAAAATTCTCTTACCACCAATTTTCATTCTTTTTGAGTCGTTTAGGAGAAAAGCTAACAACTTTGCTTGATTCTCGAGATATTCGACATGGGTGTTAAAGGATTTGTCGAGGGAGGCATAGCTTCCATTGTTGCCGGTTGCTCCACCCACCCGCTTGACCTTATCAAGGTCCGAATGCAGCTCCAGGGCGAAACCCACGCTCCGAACCCCAACGCCGCCGTCCACAACCTACGTCCAGCACTCGCTTTTCATCCCGGCACTACCGTTTCTCCGGGCTCCTTCAACGTCCCGCAAGCACCGCCGGCACGTGTTGGTCCCATTGCAGTTGGCGTTCGAATTGTCCAACAAGAAGGTGTAGCGGCACTTTTCTCTGGCGTCTCTGCCACCGTACTCCGCCAGTCTCTCTACTCCACCACCCGCATGGGGCTCTACGATATTCTCAAACATAAATGGTCCGATCCCCAAACCGGCGGAAACATGCCCTTGTCTTGGAAGATCGCCGCCGGTTTGATTGCCGGAGGAATTGGTGCTGCTGTTGGCAACCCGGCTGACGTGGCCATGGTCCGAATGCAAGCCGATGGCCGTCTTCCTCCGGCTCAGCGGCGCAACTACAAATCCGTGGTCGATGCCATCTCCCGAATGGCAAAGCAAGAGGGAGTGACTAGCCTGTGGCGAGGATCATCTCTTACGGTGAACCGCGCGATGCTGGTCACGGCGTCGCAGCTGGCGTCGTACGATCAATTCAAGGAGATGATACTTGAGAACGGTGTGATGCGCGACGGGCTTGGGACCCACGTGACGGCGAGCTTCGCGGCAGGGTTTGTCGCGGCGGTGGCGTCGAACCCGGTGGATGTTATAAAGACGAGGGTGATGAACATGAAGGTGGAGGCAGGGACGGCGCCGCCGTACACGGGGGCGCTGGATTGTGCATTCAAGACAGTGAAAGCAGAGGGCCCTATGGCGCTTTACAAAGGTTTTATACCGACGATTTCGAGACAAGGACCCTTCACTGTTGTCCTGTTTGTGACTTTGGAGCAGGTTCGAAAGTTGCTTAAGGATTTCTAAGCATGGAAGCTGCTTTGGATGATGACGATAATTTAGAAAAATAATATCTTTTTTTTTTTTAATTTATTGCCGTGTTTATGTGTACCAGCTTTGTTAGATTCATAGTATGGTGAGGTGCATTGTTTACTTGTAGTTCATGAATGCAAAATAGTTTTTCATTGATATTAGCCATCTTGTGGGGAAGAACAATATCTGCCATGGCAGTTTGCAAATCTGTGTTAAAATGATTTTTGAGTTTTATTTGTTAAATATTTGGGCTAAAATTTAAGAAAACTACAAATTTTACTTAAAAACAAAGTGTGGTTTTTGTGTCATCACTTTTTGTTCACACGGTGACAAATCATCGCTCATGTATATTAGTTACTAATGGAATACGACGAAAAAACAATTGAAAATTTTAATTAAAAAAATATAAGACTTAATTTTAATAATTTAAATTATAAAAATTTAATTCAAAAATAATTATAAAGAGCGATGGGATAATTTATACTGAAATGATATTGTGATTGTTGTGTGCAAAAAAATTTATTTCTACTAGATTTGCTCTGATTAATCATCATCTTATTTGCTGTCATGCATATCCATTTGATACTGTCTACTCTTTTTATATGCAGAGAAGTAATTATGTGCCTACCATTTTCAATTAATTTTTTAATTTTGATATGATACAAATTTTATAAATGATTATGAATATCCCAATCATATGTTGATACTTGATATCCATTAATAACTTTCATTTCGTAGTGGTTATTTAGCAAAGAATTTAATGTATTTTTTTTTATATAAATCAGTTTTATGCTATTGTTTATTTATATATTATCATATTAATTAAAATTTGATAAAACTCTTATATCTTTAATAAAAAAATTTATAATTATTTTTATTTTTTAATTACGTGACATTCTCTTATTTGTTAATGATATAAAATAACATTTTAAAGTGATAATAAATCAAATTTAAGCTTTTTAACAAATATATAAAAACTTAATCTTTCAAACATTTTGACCATTTCTACTATTAATTACTTACTTATTTTTATAATTTGTGTGAATTGCTTCTTATATTCCAAAGTTAAGTATTTATAACAAGGATAAATGCATACAAATAAAATTGAATCCTCAAATTTGAGATATTCTATTGACTGAAAAATCCATTACAGATAGATGATATTTTTATATTTGAAAAAATTATATGTATATGAGTTTATCTACTTTTGATGAACATTCTATACAAAATCTTTGACGCTACAAACTTTGTTCGTGTAAAAGGAAAGTACTAATTTATTAATATAACTGAAAATAGAGCATATGCATCAATATCTTCTTCACATTAACCCTACCCTACCAAAGGCTCTGAATTTGCTTAAAAAAATGACAAAATAAAAGATGCTTATTGGAAGAGAAATAGAATTTAAACTATATACCATGGTTGGGTATTTATCCCATGCGTTCGCGAATATTGTAAAGAGATGGTTCATTCAATTGAGCCACTTGTTTCCAAATACCAAAGATATTTTCCATATGTAATGTTATTTTCATCCATTTTATAGCAATTCACCATCCACGGAGTAATTAGGTGTTTGTGTTATTCCTTAAGCGACCTTTGATATAAATATTACTGTATTCAATGATCAATTGTAGTTTTAATATTGCTTTAAATTTTTTTTGTAAAGAAAATATTTGATTATATTTTAAAATCTTTTACTAATAAATTATATGAGAAAATTTTGATTAAACTAAAGACAATCAAAGTAATTTTTATTATAATCAATATTATAAATAAAAAAACATTAAGATTTATACTCAAGTTAATCATATTTTTCTTTCAAACAACTCTAATATATTTATTTTTAATAATTCAAATATTAAAAAGTAATTTTTTATGCATCATCTAAATAAAAGTAGATTATATATAATTAATTTTCAAAAAATATCATCAAACAAATAAGTTTTGTATATTCAATTATAATTATAATCAATTATCTTATTATTAAATCAAATAAATTCATGTATAATTTTCATGACTTTTAAGAATGAATAAAAAATTATTATGTATAAGTATATAAACAAAACATTAAGAATTCAGAATTTGAACATTAAAAGGAAATAAGTTTCAAAATGTAATCAAATATTATTGTATCATTAAAAATACTGACTCCATTATTTATCTTTTAAGAATAGATAAATGAAAAAAAAAAAAAGAGTGAATTGATTCGTTGCACTAAGTTAGAACATTGTCATATTATACTTGTTCATTGATTAGATTTGGAAAGGAGAAACCATCAGCTCATAAAGGAACAACATATAATAGATGCCCTGAAACCATAATTGGTTGGTTCAAAGAAAATAATATCTTTGTTAAGAAACCAAGCATTCAATTCCTTTCATTTTTATGCATTATTTCTCCAATTGCTCTTTGAATGACTGCAAAATTATAGGTGATAATAATATGGATTCTGGCTGTAAATCTTTACACGTGGATCCTCACTACCATCTCACTGGATGGTGGTGAGGTCATAATTCAACTTATAATGTGAGAAGAAGTCAACATTTTATATACAATCTTTTACATTGTAGGCTTCTTACTTAGGTTCAATGAATTAAAATGGTCGATCTCATCATCAAAATGGATCTTTAAATTAGATTTGCTTAAAATGGGCATCCGATGAGAGAGAGTAATACTTTTTCTAATATTTTCCTTTAGTGATTCATTAAAAGCAAGGCAAAGACAAAGGATTGGAGGAGATTTCCTTCCAAAAATTTTGATATCTTTATTTTTATGTATAATAATTTTATATTTAATTTTTTTTAAGAAAATTTAAAAATGATATATATTTTATAAATTTTGATATTTGACTCCTTTAAATTAAAAATTCTAGCTCTCCACTGAATAAAACAGAGGGGTGAATACGAGTACAAGTCTGGCTTGTTGCAAATTTTAGTGAAGGAAAGGAGATTCTTTGCTTTTACCAGCAATATTGTGAGAGGAGCACCAAGAAGGAAACACAAAAGCAAGCAAGTTACCCCAGTTCATAATGGAGCTCACTCATACCATCCATAACAGATTCTTAAAGTAGGGTTGTGATCCTTATTTTTTAACATTAATTTATTAAGGAGAAAGATACAAAATTTTGTGCACACCATTCATATAGTTAAACTATTATCTAAATGAAACTTGCTTTATCTTTCAAAAAGAGTATCATTAAAAAAAAAAACAGAAGAATATTTGTCACACATATGTCCCATTCACACTGGACTTACTTCCAAACACATTCTGCAGCATCATGTGAATATTTATGTCAAGTCTGAATATGAATCTAATATGTATAAAATAATTACGTGTCAAGATACTTCTGTATCAGGAATAATTGTAGCATAAATTACAATCTTTTTGAGATATAAAATAAACCTTTTCTCACTTTTCCTATAGTGTATGAGATAAATAATGTATGTATTTTGAATAATTTGTTATATATAATATAAAATTTATGAATTATGTTATTTATATATATTTTTGTTATTAGGCTCACTAATGTTCAAATTAAATAATATGAAGTTTAAACTTAATTTATACATTAATTAAATTCAAATCATTTAAATCAAATTTAAATAAATTTGGTTGTAAATCAATCTTTAACTGTTAATGACTAACTTGATTTATTTGCATCTCTATGCATTATACAGTGGATTTCCATCAGCTTAGTTTTATTGAAGTGAGCAATTTATGAAGTTGTTGATGGTCTCATTGGCCCCTACTCAAGCTATATTAAAATCCAAGGCAGCCACTGGCCATAAGTCAAAAGCTAGAAGTGGAATTGGAACTTATTGAACTATAACCACTTTCAATATGAGTGCCAATGAGATGAAAACCTATTAAGTCACTAAACCAAATGCAAACATATAATGAAGCTACAAAGGTGCTTTATTGAAAACTTAGCCAATGATCATTGAAAATCCCACTAAACACCAAAAAAAAGAAACGGGGGAGGGAAGTGGAGTGGAAATTCCACTTTGATCACTTTAGGTTACTCAATAAGTTGCCATAAAATTAAGCGCATAGTGACACGAAAGGGAATTAAACCCAACTTTATGGCATCTAAATACATTAAGATAAGGAAGACAAAAGACTTTCAGAGTTATTATTGAATTATTGAATGAAATGAAATGTTTGTTCATCTAGAAGAAAAATGAAATCCATAATTGTTAATGATGCAACATACATTAAAATCTTATATAATTCTACAGGAGTTCAAGCTATTAAGATAAGAAGTATTTTTATTATTAAATCACTAATTTTACTTTTAAATATATATATTTTATTTAATTTAATTGTTTTAAAATTTGAAAATAAGTCATTTAATAATAAAAAGATTCAAACTTTTAAGAATTTGAATTTCTCATAAAATTATTTTAAAATCTTGAATAATATTTTAATATGTATTAAAAATTTTAACTGAGTTTTTATCAAACTTTAATACATGGATGATTGGGTACAGCATTCAAAATGGGTTGTTTTTCTTTCTTGGTTTTTCTGTTTCCCTCCCGCCAAAAAGGACCAAAAAAGACAATGGGTGGTCTTAGCCCATCACAGTTTTTCATTGTTAGGCTATTAGAGGGAAGACTTAGCCCATATTTATTTTGTGCATTCCTGTGCAAGACTTAAAAGCCCATAGCGGAATTCTTGCTTGAGGTTAAGTTCTATCTTGTCTCCAAAGCAGCAAATTAAGCCGCTGTCTGAATTTTTAGTTCGTATATAATTAGATGGTTCCTTTTTTTTTTTTTTTTGCTAGGGCTGTTGAAATGAATCTAAGCTTGTGGACAGATATGTGAATCCACAAAAAAAAAAAAATACAAATTAAAATTTATAAAATTAGGATCCGTTAGAATGCGGACCTGAATCAATCTAGTCTAATGAATAATTTCTATATATATCAAATCCAATAATTGTAGATAGGTCTTTATATATATATATATATATATATATATATTCTTACCTTCTTAATTTTAGATATATTGGAACATATAGGTATGTTTTCATAGAATCTCCAGTCTTTTTTATCTTCCTTGAGGAGTTGATAAATTATGTAAAATGTGTCTTTTTTATTCCGTAGAATCTTCTTAAAATGTGTGTGTATTTTTTTTTTAATATTTACAAACTTTTTTTTGCATTAAAAATGTTAAATAATTTATTTAAAGAAATAGGAAGAATTCCACAAATAGATCTATTGGGATCGTAGACTGTTAGCTTTAATACTTAGATTGTCATTGGGGCAATCAACAAGTTTTGCGAACCTGGTTGATTTGATATATTTATGATGGATCTGTGTGAACGGGTTTGCGGACAAATTGAACAGGTCCGTTCAATAACTAGTCTATATGATCTTTTGTTTTATTGGAAAAAAAAAATACTTTAATACAAAGGTAGAACAAAATTATAAGAATCTTTTCTTTAACTTATATTCACATCCAAATATTTTTCTTTATATTTTGCAATCTTTCATAGGAATGGGTAAAAATTTTAATTGTAATAAATTAATTACTAACACAATTTAAAATAAACGTCTTATTAGATCGCAACCAATCAGTAGCCGAAAAGGGTTGTATCCAATAAACTCCAAAAGCAAGTCACACAGGTAAAATGGTATAAGTTATAGATTAATCTAAAAATCTCAATTTTACATATAGGCATAAATATTATAAATTCATAAAATATTATGAAAAGTTTTACTCTGTGATTCAAAAACTTATGATTATTAAATTTCTAAATTTATTTCTTAAAAAAATTTATTGAGATTTTTTTTGTTTAAGAAGATTATAAGAATCGTTAATTTTTTGAAAATTAATAAATTACTATTTTAAAAATATTGTATTTTATTATTATTATTTTATATTTTTTATTAAAATAAATATTATTTCATAAAAGTGTATATATTTGTTTTTTATTATGAAAATGATGATTTCTTGCAACAAATGTATTTGTAAAACATAATGTCATTACATTATCGAGGAAGCATTACGAAGAATAGTAACAGAGATAATCTTTATAATGTAAACACAAGTTAGTCATAAATAGATAAAAAAGTATAGTGTATAATGAAAGATAAAAATGCCAAATAAGTCTATATATGTATGTAAGTGAAATAACTACGTATATTGGTGGACCTCCGTATGTTAGAAAATGTATGGTGGTCACACATTGAAATAAATATTATTTTATGAAAGTGTATACATTTGACAAATGCTTAGTACTGGATGTATTAAGTGTTCAATTTTACATGTTTGTTTAAATTTTATTTTAAACATTAAATTTTAGTTTAAATGTTTAAAAATTTTAAAAAGTGAATGTTAATTCTAAAATAGCCTACGAATTTAACATTTTTAGTCAATTTTTTTTTGTTTTAATTCTGAAATAGCTTATGAATTTAACATTTTTAGTCAATTTTTTTTTTGTTTTTACAATTATGATTCTTGAACAAAGAATTTTCTTATATATGCACATATGATATTGAGTTAAATTCATTTTGTTTATTGTAAACAATAGATTTAATTTGATTCAAATGATGTTTCTTATATAAATGTGAAAATGATATAAATAATAATGTGTGCAAGTAATATTATTCTTTCACTTAGGTATTGTTTGGTTGATATAAGAAGTAAGTTTACATGGGAAGTTGAACTCCTTAGGAAATAAATTCCCAAGTGAACTTCTTAGGAAATGCTCCAAGTTATTTAGTTAATCATGCGAATTAAAAATTATTACAAGAAATTCTTCCTACCTAGTCAAATGGTAGGTAAATAACTTTCCCCATTTTGTGGGAAGTAGAACTTTCCATGAAGTTATACTTCATCTATTTTGTTAATTAGTGGTCAACCAAATAATACACGTACTTGCTATTTCTCACATAACTTTTTGTCAACCAAACTTCTTAATATATTATGTAGATGATTAATAAGTGTCTAAATACATAAAAAATTGAAATAAACTTTACAAAATATTTAAACTAGACTTAGTAGTCAATTAAACTGACCACTTATGCCAATGGTACAAAAAAAACTAATGATTTAATTCAAAAGGTAAACATGTTGCTCTGTTACATTCAATATAAAAAGATCAGTTGTAGAAAAAAAAAACAAAGGAAGACAACCAATAAAACAAACACAAAAGTGCTGGTAGAAAGAAATAGATAAGAAGCATAACTTATCGACTTTGGTGACAATGTTGTCACTAAACTTGCTAGCGACTTTTAGTTAAATTTTGTTTTCAACAGTAACTCATCAAACATATTTAAGAATTTTTTTTATTACAAGGGGCAAAAGTCTAGAAAAGAAGGAAACAATTAACTAACTATTCTAGGGGTAGAATCCTCGATAACATCAATAAATAATAAAAATGATAGATTGTTAGGAGGTTGGTCATAGATAGTCAGACCAAGAGCATGAGAAAAATTAAATGAGGCCATCTAGTCAACACATTTATAAGCTTCTCTGTAAGAATGATGGATCTCCACTTGCTTATCTTCTGCTAAAAGCTTTCTACACTGATAAATCAAGATTTTATCCCTCACATTAGTAGTAGTCCTTTGACTAATTAAATCAAATAAAAGCTATGAACCAGATTCTAAGATAACCTTTCAAAAGCCTAGTCTCTAAGTATGCTTCAAACCTTCCAATGTTTCCCATAATTCAACAGACAGGGAGTTGCATGAGCCAATATTATTAATAAACTCCTTAAGCTAACCAACACTATCATTTCTTATGATTCCCTTGTAGCTTGCTAAACCTAAACCACCCCTACGAGCATCATCAATATTAAGTTTTACCCACCCTTCCAAAGGAGGCTTCCATGAAATGTTGACAATGGCAACATTAGCCTTTTTAGTAAAATTAAGAATGATTAGGTGAGGTTTAGCTTGAAAATTGGAAGAACTATAAAAAATCTCTAGGTTTCTCCATTCCTAAATCATCTAGATAGCCACACCCATAGCAATTTAGAGGCATGAACCCTAAGTTAAATTATCTATGATTCAAGTACATATATTAGAAGAGAAAAATACAACACAATTTTGTGAAACTAATTTTCCATGAGACTCAGTCTCATTTAGAAGTGGTCCAATATTTCTTTTGAAGTTGTTCACATCCCCTAAAATTTTTGCACATAATCAATTAGTTATTGAAATTGCGGCAACAAATCATGGCAGAGGATGATGGTTTTCTCTATCAAAGTGTGTGTGTCTGTATGTATATATCCTATTTTGATCCCCTACTCTCTCATTTCGAATACTTTAGATTACACCATCTATAGAGAGTGAGAAAGAGTAAGGAAGAGCCATAAAATAAAGAGATTATAAGCCTATTTTAACTAACATATTTTGCTTATTTTTGCAGCAAAGTAAATAGTATTTTAAAACATCAATGGCTGGAGATAAACTCTCTTAGGCAACCTTTATTGTATTTGATCCTTGTTTTGATTCCGCATTAGGATCAAATTATTTAGTATTAATTCTCTCTTGGATAACCATTATTGTATTTGATCCTTGTTTTGATTCCGTATTAGGATCAAATTATTCAGTTTTAATCTAACATTTAGTATCAGAGTTTACAATTATATACCTCTACCTTGATGTTTTGAATTATGAAAAATTGCTTTCTCTGTTAATTTCTATTTCATGGCCGAATATGTTAAAATTTTTTAACTTTGTTTTTGACTTGGTTTCAATGCATCTTGGTATCAGAAATTGCTATCTTGATTGTTTTCAAATGTTTCTGGGCAATTATATGATAAAAATTGGGATATCACTGTTTGAAATTTCCATTTTTACGGCTGAAAGATTTAAAAAAAATTGTTTTTATTCTTGAATTATTACTTACACATATTATAATTAGAAATTGGATTTCTAAGGTTTATATGCAATCAAATTGTTAATAAGAACATAAATTTTCATTGCGATAATCTGAGATTTTCTGCCGAATGACATTGTTTTTTTGAGATTTGATTTTGGAATATATATTGCATGCTTTATTTATTTTTACATGCAATTACGTTTAATTGTATTAATTTTATATGAATATACTTGTTAATTTTGATACACTTAACTAAAGTTATTATATGTATAAATTTATAGCTTTATTTGCATGCAATATTACATAAATTGTGCTAGATAAATTATGGTTACAACTTTAACATATAGTTTTGGTTAAAAATTATTTAGCACATTAAGATTCATAAAATGTTCACATATTAATTAATTATTCAAGTGAACAATGAAGTAGGCATTAAGTCAAGCCTAAAATATGGTAAATTAAATGTCTAGTGAACCATATAATTTTAAATAATTAGGGAGTAGCCAGAGTATCTTTAATTATATAAAATTATATATTAAGTGGATTAGGATCACATAATGAACATTAATTGTAATTAATTATATAAATATAATAATTTTACCCCACAAGGATTTTGTTATGTTTATATAATTAATGAGGGTAAAATATTAAAATTAGTTTTTCTTAATTTACTCACAGGAGTTAGGAAGAATTAATTTAATAGTTTTATCATTAAGTCTAAAGATGGAAAATATTAAACTATAATCATAATATACATTAATATTATAAATTTAGTAAAATGGTTTGATAAAATCTATCATAAAGTTTAAAGAATCTTATTGAATTAGATATTTAGACCACATGCAATCTTTAATGAAATTAGATTCCTTTTAAGCATGTTTTTACATTGGTAAAGCATGAATTCATTTATGCCTTAAAATTGTAAACTTAATAAGCTTTTAATCTTAATTTGTGCAGCCTCACAACCTGTGACTTTTTCTGACTTCCAAGTAGAAATTCGTAAACTTAAGGGTGATAACTATAAGATTTGAAAAGAGAGGATTCTCTTCCATCTGGGGTGTGTGGATATAGACTATGCTATTAGGAAAAATAAACCACCAGCAATCACAAGTACTAGCACTTCGGCTCAAATCACGCTATATAAGAGATGTGAGCGATTCAATTGCCTTCCTGTGATGTTCATCAAGACAAAGATTTTTGTTAGTATTAGTGGATCAATGGATCAACATGAGAAAGTCTGAGACTTACTTAAAGCCATTGATGAACAATTCATCACTTCAAACAAGGCACTAGCAAGCACTCTGATTAAGAAATTCACATCCCAGAAGCTCACTGGTATAAGAGATATACGCAATCATATAATACATATGTGGGACATCACAGCTCAGTCGAAAAAACTCGAGGTAGAAAGGTCTGAATCCTTTCTGGTGCATTACATCCTCAACACTCTCTCGCATTAATATGGCCTTTCAAAATTTCCTAAGCATCAATGAATTGAAGGCCATGTGTGTACAAGAAGAAGGAAGGCTAGCAATAGAGCAAGGGGAAAGTGCAATGCTGACTGCACACGAGAAAGGAAAATCTCAAGCCAATAAGAAGGAAAATCTCTAGCCAATGCTGACTACACATGAAGAAGGAATGTGTAGAATTCCAGAAATAGCTTGAAAAGAAGGGTAATCCAACCTCGTTTGTTTGTTATGAATCTATTATGGTTAATGTCAATATTAACACATGATGGATTGATTCTGGATCAACGATCCACATTTCAAATTCCTTGCAGGGTTTGCAAAACCTAAGGAAGCCAATAAGAAATAAGCAAACATCTTATGTAGAAACAAGATGGGCTCATATACGGAGGCCATAGGGACATGCTATTTAAATTTGAGTAGTGGTTTTGTTTTAGAATTAGAAAAGACTTTTTACGTTCCAAGTTTTTATAGAAACTTAATTTCAATTTTAAGACTAGTACCTTTTGGATATTTCTTTCATTTTTTAGAAACATCTTTCAATTTATTATATAAATATGATCTTGTTGGGAATGATATTTTGTCTGATGGTTTTTATTGTATTAATTTACAAAAAAAATGCCACTCATGATGCTATGCATGTTCAAACTGGCACTAAAAGATGTGTTATTAATAAGGACTCCTTTATATTATGGCATTGAAGATTAGGTCATATCTCCATAGAAAGAATGAAGAGGTTCGTAAATGATGGGGTACTTAATACTCTAAATTTTACTGACTTTGAAACTTGTATGGACTACATTAAGGGAAAGCAAACTAACAAGTCAAAGAAAGTTACCAATAGGAGTTTTGCCATATTAGAGATCATATATACTGATATATATGGTCCAGACATGGACTTACATGGTCAGAGATACTTCATCTCTTTCATAGATGATTACTCATGATATATATATCTCTACATGCTTCACAACAAAAATGAAGCATTAGATGCCTTTAAGGTTTCCAAGACCAAAGTAGAGAAATAATGTGGGAAGCAAATTAAGATCATGAGATCAGATAGAGGTGAAGAATATCATGGTAGATACATAAAGAATGGATAAGCACCTGGGCCATTTGTAAAGTTTCTTCAAGAGCATAGGATTATTACCCAATACATC
Organism: Saraca asoca; assembly: GCA_026873985.1. Lineage (NCBI taxonomy): Eukaryota > Viridiplantae > Streptophyta > Magnoliopsida > Fabales > Fabaceae > Saraca > Saraca asoca. The sequence continues at coordinate 1,844 of JANHAO010008065.1, read as the reverse complement.
ATGCCCGGTTCTCTAGACCAGAATGGTGTAGCAAAAAGAAAAAATTGAACATTATTGGACATGGTGAGGAGTATGCTTAGCAGCTCCAAACTTCCTAAATCTGTATGGCCTGAAGCACTAAAGACAACAATGTATATATTCAACTGAGTTCTAACCAAGGCTATCCTAAAGATGCCATTTAAATTATAGAAAGATTGGAAATCGAGTTTGTGACATATACATATTTAGGGATGCCCATCTGAAGTAAGAATTTACAACCCACGAGAGAAGAAGCTGGACCTCATAACTATTAGTGGGTATTTCATTAGATATGCTAAAAGGTCTAAGAGTTACAATTTTACTATCTGTCTCATAGCACTAGGATTGTGGAATCAAGAAATGCAAAATTTCTTGAGTATGACTTGGTCAGTGGGAGCAATCAAATCAGGAACATAGTCTCTGATATTGATCATACAGAATCTCAACCTTCCACTTCAAGTGATAGATTGATTATTGTCTACCCCTTCAAGAACAAACAGGTGTAGAACAACTAATTGTTGAAGTACAACCATTCACTGAAGACTAGCCAATCATTGAAATCCACAAGTTGTTGACAACATTCCAATAGATCAAGTTGTTCAGGAGTTGCCTGACATTTCTAAATAAGTTAAACCTTATACTTCTTAGGAAAATGAACATGCAACATTAAAAAGATCTACTCGAACTAAAAGGTCAGTAATTCCTAGTGATTTTGTATTGTATTTACAAGAATATGACTACAATATTGGAGTTGAAGATGATCCTGAGTCTTTTTCACAAGCTATAAGTTGCAAAAAATCAGAGCTATGGTACAATGCCATGAAGAAAGAGATGAGTTCCATGAGGTGCAATGATGTTTGAGACATTGTTGAGTTGCCTAATGGTGCAAAAGCTATTGGTTGTAAATGCATTTTTAAGACAAAGAAAGACTCATTAGGCAATATTGAGAGATACAAGGCCAAACTTGCTGCAAAAGGGTTCACTCAAAAAGAAGGAATCAATTACATAAAGACCTTCTCTTCTGTATCTAAGAAAGATTCCTTATGCATTATTTTGGCGTTAGTAGCCCATTTTGACTTAGAGTTGCAATAAATAGAAGTAAAAAATACATTTCTTAATGGAGACCTAGAGGAGTTTTATATGAAACAATCTGAAAGATTCCCCTCTAGTGATGATGAACAATTGGTTTGCAAGCTCAAGAAATCTATCTACAATTTAAAACAAGCATCCCGCTAATGGTATTTGAAATTCCATAATGTAATTTCTTCATTTGGTTTTATAGAAAATGTTATGGATTAATTCATATACCTTGAGGTCAGTAGGAGTAAAGTCTAGTTTCTTATTTTATATGTGGATGATATCTTACTTGCAACCAATGATAAAGGTTTGCTTCATGAGGTGAAATAATTCTTTTCTGAAAATTTTGACATGAAGGAAATAGGTGAGACATCTTATGTCATTGGCATTAAGATCCACAGAGACAGATTTTGAGGTATCTTAGGCCTATCTCAGGAAACCTATATCAATAAAATTTCAGAGAAATTTTAGATGAAAGGTTATTAATTGAGTGTTTCTCCCATTGTGAAAGGTGATAGGTTCAGTTCAAACCAATACCCGAAGAATGATCTTGAAAGGGAACAAATGAAGAACATTCCATATGCTTCTGCTGTAGGAAGCTTGATATATGCTCAGGTTTACACAAGGCTTGACATTGCATTTGCTATTGGAATGCTAGGATGATATTGAAAGAAGGGCTTGAATCTAGAGAGAGAAAATTTCAAAAATTTCTTCATAAAACCTCAAATTCAAGCTCATCCCAAGATCTA
>JANHAO010008064.1:0-19604 GCA_026873985.1 Saraca asoca | reverse complement strand
CTAACAATGTCATCCTATTTATAGAGGAAGGATGGGCTCCAGTCATTAATTACAAGCTACAGTTGTGTTACATCAAATAAATAAGTATAGACAGTGAAAAGACCACTTTCTTATTGTAGGCTGTGAAGCAAGCTTTCTTAGGTCGACATGTAGGTTGACAGCCGTCATTGTGTCAGACAAGACACTTTGTTGTCTCAAGCGAGGGCTCCTTGCCTCAGAAAGTCATGAGGATTGTCGTGACCGGGGGAGGGGGGAGGGGGCCCAGTGCGAGATGGCCGACTCGACCATGATGTTGCGTTGATCCACGAGCCTTCCCCGTTAAGTCATGTCACTACTGGGGTATAGTTCTCTTCGACGCACTCTTTGCCTTCATCATTTTCATGGTGACGAATGAAATAGGATTTTTGGCATTTGTCTTCGTCTGTTGCTTCGAGGGCAAAGTTCCTCGGTAGCTCCTTGCTGTCTTGTGAGAACTGGTCTTTGTTCCCTCGGGGGCTCGTTCTCACAAGGCCCATTTTTAGTGTATAACAATTTCTATATTGGACAAAGTTAGTTACTCTTGTTCTTTTTGAAATAGTCAATTTAGTCTTTTTCATGATTCAAAGCTCATTGATTCCAATTCTTTATCTGGATATGATAACCTTTACTTGCTTGATATGGTTGCCTCATTTAATGAAACCTCACATATTAATTTATGTGGTACTATCACTTTGGCACAAACATTTAGGGCATGTCTCTAAACAAAAAATTGAAAAACTTGTATTAGATGGAATTCTTGATCCCTTTGATTTGTCAGATTTTAAAGTCTATGTTGAGTGCAATAAAGGGAAGCAAACAAATAAGGAGATTAAGTGCAAAGATCTTCATATGTCTTAGAACTAATACATACAAACATATATGCGCCATTCCTGTGGCTTCTTGGAATGGTAAACAGTGTGTTGTTACATTAGACGATTTCTCACATTATGGATACCTTTATCTCATTCATGAGAAGCCTCAAGTACTGGATGTGTTCAAGACTTTCAAAACTAAAGTTAGGAATTAACTTAACAAAAGGATTAAAGGCCTTAAGTTTGACTGTGGTGGTGAATACTATGGCAAATGTGATGGATCAGGTGAAAAAAGCCCAAGATCATTTGCCAAATTCCTAGAAGAGTGTGGTATTGTCCCATAATACACCATGTTGGTGAGCCCCAACATGAATGGTGTTGCTGAGAGATCAAACAAAATATTAAAAGACATGGTAAGGAGTATGATTAGTCATACCACCTTACTAGATTCACTCTAATGAGGCATTAAAAACTGCAGCTTACATCCTCAACAGAGTTCCAACTAAAGAAGTGACCAAAACCCCTTATGAATTATAGATGGAAAAGAAGCCTAGTATAAAGTATTTACATATTTGGGGTTGTCCAGTTGAGGCAAGGCCTTATAGGCCAAATGAAAAGAAACTGGACTCAAGAATGATCAGCAACTATTTTATTGGGTACTTTGAATGGTGTCGGGGATACACATTTTATGATCCCATAATTAGGTCCTTCTTTGAGATAGAAAATCCACAATTCTTTGAAGATATTGAGTTTGGGGGAAGAGATAAGGTTAGAAACTTTGTCTTCGAAAAGGAATTTACTTCTTTTCCTACAATTATTATTAACCATGATCAGCCTTTTATTCTTAATGTTGTTCAAAAAGCCACCTCAAAACCATGAGACAATGTTGAAAGTCTTTGCGATCAACATTAATAGGTTATTCCTAAAGAACAAACTCAATAGCCTTAAGAAAAAATGTCATTAAGGAGATCCACTAGAAAAAGGAGACATGTGATTCCAAATTATTACAGTATTCTCTAAGAACATGAGGTAGACTTTAAAATGATGGAAAATGATCCAATTAACTTCCATCAAGCCATTAAAAGTTCTAACTCTTAAAAGTGGATTGATGCCATGAATGAGGAAATTAAATCCATGAGAGACAATGACGTTTATGGTATTGTCCTATTGCCTGAAGGTGCAAAATCCCATGGTTGAAAATGGCTATTTAAGACAAAAAGGGATTCAAAAGGTGATGTGGAAAGATATAAGGCTCATTTTGTCACCAATGGCTTTACTTAAAAGGAAGGCATTTATTATTAAAAGACTTATTCAAAAGAATTTTTTAGGACTATAATGACATTTGTGGCACATTTTAATCTTGAGCTACATTAGATGGATGTTAAGACAACATTTGTCAATGTGACATTGATAAGACAATTTACATAATGCAACCTGATAACCTAGTTTTGGAAGATTTTAAATAGATGGTTTGCAAATTTAAAAAAAAAATCCATCTGTGGGCTTAAGCAATCTTCTCTTCAATGGTATTACAAGTTTCATCAAGTTATCATTTCTTTTGGTTTCGAGATGAATGTGATTGATGATTGCATATACTATAGGTTCAGTGGGAGTAAGCACATTTTTTTAGTTTTATATGTTAATTACATATTGTTTGCCTACATGAAACTAAGAGATTTCTATCAAAGAATTTTGAGATGAAAGATTTAGGTGATGCCTTTTTTATGTTAGGAACACAAATACACCAATATTCCTTTCAGGCTACTCTTGGGTTGTTACAAAAGAGTTATACCGAGAAGATTCTTAAGAGATTTGGCATGCAAAATTGTAAACCAGGTGACACTTCTATTGCTAAGGGAGACAATTCAGTCTCAATCAATGCCCCAAAAATGATTTTGAAACTAAAGAAATACAGAAGATTCCTTATGTTTCAACTGTAAGGAGTTTAATGTATGCACAGTTTTGTACGTGTCTAAATATTGCATACATTGTTGAGATGTTAGACAGATATTTAAACAACCTGGAAATGAATCATTGGAACGTAGCTAAAAGGGTCATGCAGTATCTTCAAAGAAGAAAAGACCACATGCTCACATACAGGAGAATGGATCAATTAGAGACCACTAGGTATTCTAACTCTAATTTTGCAAGATGCCAAGACAGTCATAGATCCACTTCAGGCTATATCTACCTATTTGCTGGAGGAGCTATTTCCTAGAAGAGTGCTAAGTAGACACTCATAGCTTCTTCCACCATGGCACCTAAATTTATAACATGTTATAAGGCATCCAATCAGGGGATATGGTTGTGGAATTTTATGATTGGGCTACAAATTGTGGATGGTATTAAAAGACCATTAAAATTATTTTGTGACAATAAATTAGTAATGCTATATTCCAATAACAACATGAGCTCATCAAAGTTGAAGCACATAGACATTAAATTCCTAGTTGTTAAGGAAAGAGTTCAAAGTGGTCAAATATCTATAGAGCATATTGGAACAAACCCCAAGTTGCAGATTTACTTACTAGGGGTTTACCACGCAAGGTTTTTTATGAGCATACTGCTCATATGGGTGTTATATCACTTAATAATATGTTAATTTATTGGGAGTTTGTATTTATGGATATTTTATGATTATTTACTATAGTATAAAGATTTTATATATTTAAATTATGATCTTGTTTGGTTTGATCTCACTAAGGAACAAGGTTGGACCAGTTGGAAATAGGCATGTTAAGATCACATTGAATGAAATTTCCATGCTATATATCTATACTTGATCCATGTCGTTGGTTATATTGATATACATGACCACTAATGGATCTGGTTACGATAATTGTAATAAAGATCACTTTGATCTTATGTTGATATGATTGATGGATCAGATTGATTAAAGATGATTTCGGTAATGATAGTAATTTTGAGCTCATAAGGTTATATTATGATATACATATATACATATGTAGTCCAAGTGAGAGATTTTTAATTTTTTTAATGGACGTTTACATTGTGTGTGTGTAATGATAATTGTATATTATATATTATCATGAGGTTTGACCCATATTAAAGTGATTGAATAAAGCTTAAGGTTAAATAGGTCTAAATCATCTTCTTAAGTGTAGGCTTTTATGTGTGGAGACCTTAAAGTTTTATTTCTTATATATGAAAGCCAAATTAGGAATAAGAAAGAGTTAAGAAATATAAAGTGATTATAGTACCCAAATTGGACGTAGGGTTTTATTTTTTTGATATCCCATCATTAGAAAATAAAAAGTACCTTTTCTTAAAAATTCATGGATATTAATTTGGAAGATTAAGCGCCACAATTACATTAGCTCCTAAGGATTTAGGTATGCCTTAGTATCTAGTATATTCTTCTTAATGATTGAACATGAAAGATCTGAGTTTTGGTAATGAATTTTTTTTTTTTAAGTTTTCTATCAGCATTCTCTACCCAAAAGGATAGACTACAGTGATGTACCTTTACTCATATGTGCATACACTAAGAGTTGTATTCTCATTTCTTTCAATTTTGTTTCTTTTAGTGACAGATATTTTTAGTAGAACCCTTTTAAGATGTAAGCAATTTTAATTTTAGAAAATGCTTGGGTCACTTGGTTACAAGGGTAAACTAGTTTAAAGGTTCTATCTATCTAAAGGTGATGGTCTCTTGAATACGAGGATGTCTTTGTATATTTGACTTATAACTATATATTTTGCCCAAAGGTGAACATATAGTTATGTGTTAGGAACTCTGGTGTGGACTTTGATAATATTTAAAGAACCCTTTTTTTTTTTTTTACAATGTGCTACTAAATATTTTATCCAAATGATTTTAGCTTTCTTATAATATAGAAAGTTATTATAAATCAAATCTAAGAATGCCATGTATTGATCCTTTCATTGCAAATTGATATTTTGAATTTTATATATAACATTAAGGCATAATAGCACTCAAATATGGATAAAATATTTGATTAAAATACTTGTTTGATTGCCTGATTTATAAACATTATTGATATTGCAATTGCAATTATTTAATTTTTTATGTGCCAATACTTGAAAAGGTCTTTTATATGTGTCTAAATATTTATGACCTTTAGACCAATTGTCTAAATATGGATTATTGAATGAGTCTTGATATCAATAGGAGTATATTGATATCATTTTTAAATAATAATTGCATGCAATGTTTTACTTGTTAAGCAAATATGATAGCCACTCCTTAAGAACTTATTTTGGATAAAAATTTCTGGATGATCTTTCATATGTTATATTTTGTGAGAATTCACAAAATTCTAATGTATGCTTGCAAGGTCTGATTTAAGATATTTTTTATGTTATAAAATATGTATATCTGTTTGTCAGGAAATATACATAATGAATGGGGGTTAGAATTTTATTAAGACCTCTTTTGTATACAAAATATTTGAGTTTTGAAATAATTTTAATAAGCATATTTTCTATTGGCAAATATTGAATTTGACATATATGTCAAGTTGTCTTTGGGCATGGTATAAAACAACTATTAAAGTTTTTTATAAATGCATCATAGATACAAAATTATCTTTAATTTTCTAAACTTGTTTATGAGATGCTTTTATTTAACTACAGTATATTGCTACCAAGAGAGTTTTTTAATGTGTTGTAAGTAAAATATGTGGACTTTTATCATTCCTTATTTAAAATGATTGCTTTGAATATTTACTGCAAAAACCTCTCTTGTTAAAATAACATGATGTTAATCATGATTTTTTTTGGCTTGGCATCTACATAATTTACTTGTCTGAAAGCCCAAGGTAATTAATCGATTTCTTCTATCTTTTGAACATTTATCGTAACATTAATGAGTGTAGTTAGAGATTTGAAAACTCTTAATTCTACATACCATGTGAAATTATTGAGATGTGTATTTGTAATTTGGGACATGATGATGAAATAATTTCATTCAAATGTAGCTTTTTCCAAACCAAGGTTCTTGAAATATGTTAAAATATGGGGCATTCACTTTTATTTTCCTATGTTATGTCATTAAATGAATCCTTCATCTCAATTAATAATTATAACAAGTTTATTAGTACATGATATATGTGCTATTTATTTTAACACAACTTATTGATCTATATTTTGTGTACCATTATTATATTTATTTTGATCATATTGATACATTTATTATGCATCTAATATGCAGTTTGTGCTTCTTTATCGATGCATGTATCTTCAGATTGAGAAATATACATGCATCGATAAAGAAGCACAAACTGCATATTAGATGACTTGGTGCTAGTTGTTACCTCCTGAACTTGTATATGTGGTCTCTTATCGGTCCCTTATTGGGATAATGAGATTTGCCTTGTTGAAGGCTAGATATCAAGTTTAATGTATTTTTCTATATAATATCTTATTAGGAATAAGATTTGGTGTCAATCATTAGTTAGTTCCTAGACTATATGTTTGTATCTTAGTTGATATCATTTTGAAACTTTGAGATGTTATGATGATATATTTTTAAGGATTAGGACTCAGTGTTAGTTGCTAACTTTGGGTTTGATGTTTGTCTTTTTGATATTATTTTGGAATTTTGAGACAATTAATTTTGTTGCCAGAAGATTCTTTACCTTATTATTGACCTTGTTATAGAAAAATTGTTTAGGACTGACTTGAAAAATATCATGTTTTGTTAGATCACACTTTTGATGCTATTTTTCTTGCTACACTTTCACATTAATGACTTATGTTTGAGTAGTTGATAATATTTATAACCGTGGAAGGTCTTGTGTTGATAATAATGTAATTATCGCCATGATTTAATATTGTTAGCTGCTTTGTACTTAGTCATGTTTCAGGCGTCATATCTTGGATGATATGTTTTTAAAATTATGGCCACGTGTTCTAAATTTTGTATTCAGTGTGAAAGTCATTTTCAAATAAAATATTTTAAAATAAAATCTTTGCAATTAACATTGCCAAAGTGGGAGAATATTAAAAATTTTTGTGTGAACTGCCATTAATTGTTAAGTATTTGGATTTTAATAAAATTGACTAAATAATGATCGAAAAGATTTATTTTTTAGAACCCAGGTTTGATAAAGTGATCTATTACTTATTATTTGATTGTAAATATATATATTTGATTGTAAATTAATGTATTTGCGGCTAAAATATAGGTTTATACCTTTTATTGGCCTCTGATAAAAGGATCAATTAGGGTTTTTTTATATTGATTAAGTTCCCTCTCCATTCCTAATTTGTCATCCTTATTAACTAGTCCAATTGAAAGCTGCACAATGCAAGAGAATGAGAGAAAGTCCTATGCCACTAATGCACATTTGTGCATTATTAATTTTATGAAATTCCATGAAAATTATGCATCTACTTATTTCTTGATATTCTAATTTCTATACATATTTATTTTTAATTTTCTTAAATTTCAGATGGGAGCAGGAATTATCTTCGTAAACAAACGGGAGAAGATGCCGTAGGCATCATTCTCGTTGACTAATATGCACACTGGATGACAACTTACAAGGAACATGGGATTGGGAAAATCATCCTTAAACAAAGTATCAAGATCATGAAAAAACGATCCTCATATATAGCAACCATCACAGATATCATTTTTATTGAGTTGTTTGTTTCAAATGATAAGAGATGGTTTTTTAGAGATCACTTAAGGGACGTAGAGTGAAGAGAGATGAATGTTTAATAGACAAATAATGGAAACATATTTGTTTAAAAAGATCAAGAGATGATAGAAGGAGAAATATACTTCACATGCACCAACTTCTATTTAAAAAGATGAGAAGATAGAAGGAGAAGAAAGACAATCATTTTCTATAAATGAAATTATTTCGAAAATACTTAAAGCTTTTATCTTTCGGATATAAATGCATAACAAAGACCTAATGAAGGCCGTTTAGTCCACGCGAGAAATATTGAGATTGGAGATATACTTCAAGTTTTTATCTTTCGGATATAAATGCCATGTTTAATAAATATTAGGGAAGTAGCTCGTAATTTATTACAATACATCGATTTAATTAATTTTATTTGATAATAATTTATAATATAAATTTAAATTTTAAATTATAATATATTTAAATGTATGTAAATAATTAATATATTATTACTTATTAGATGATATATAATTGATATAATTATATTCATGTTAATTATAAGAGGTACTGTATTTCTTTTTATTTAATAAATTTATTATATTAATATTTTAAATTAATTAAATTTATCATTTTAAATTTTTTCATCTTTCTAAAAATATTTTCTTCATAAATTAACACTCAAGTGAATTAATTTATAAATTATTTTATTTAAAATTTTAAATTAACTACTTCATGTCAAAAATTTTAATTATTTAATTACAAATAGTTCATGCATACCTTTGAACTATTTTTTTTAGCTATACTTAAATATAAATGTCATAATTAATATATTATCTTTAAGAAAATATATATTTTAGAAATATATTTTTATGAGGTTTTAAAATATTTTAAATTAAAATTGTGATAAGTACTCAAAAATAATAAAATTTTTAAAAAGGAAAGTTATGAAATATTGAATTTAATATTTAATATTTAAAGATAATATGAAAATTTAAAGAAGGAGAATTTTTAGATAAAAATTATTTACTAAATCAAAATTTGATATCACTAATCATGTATTGATGAATATTTTATTTTTGTGTTATTATAATTATTTACTTATATATAAATCATTTGATTCAGACACAAAGTTGAAAAGATGAAATTATAATATATCAAACTTTTTATTTGATTTTTAAAGAGAATGTATATTTTGTTATTACATATAGTTTGAATATAAATTAATTTTTATAATAGACACAAACCTCACATATAACATAAAAAAAAAACCTTTATATCTAAATTATTTAAATTATAATGTTTATAAATATATAACATGAAAAAAAAAACCTTTATATCTAAATTATTTAAATTATAGTGTTTATAAACATATAACATGAAAAAAAAAACCTTTATATCTAAATTATTTAAATTATAATGTTTATAAAAATATTTACTAATTCAATATTCAGTAGAATACATTGAATTGGTATATATAATTTTACTGTGAATATAATAAATATTACATAAAGATGCATAAAATTTATTTATAGATTGTAAATATAATATATATTTAATATCGTTAAAATTTTGATAAAATAAATTTATGAGATATCGAATTTTTTTTATTTATTATTCAAAGAGAATATAAAATTTTTAAAAAAAGATATTTTGAATTAGAAGTAGATTAAAAAAATTTAAAAATTTTATTTATAATTTAAATTAAAATAGAAAAAAAGAAATAAAAGAAAAATAAAATTTTTTCTCATTTATTATATTATTGATTAGTAAAAGACACCCATTATACAAAAGGATATTTAAGTGAGAACGAATCCGATGACTACTCAAGGAGGCATGATATCTCACCAGATCAAAAAATATAATCCTGTTAACGACAAACTGGACATACATTTCAAATGGCCTCAACAGCGTGAGATGACTTGGGATCTTTCCGGAGGACGAAGATTCTTTTTCTCTCTCTTCCATGGCAGAGTTGGCAATGTTTTAAAAGTCAAGATTTGTGGGTGAATTACAAAAATTATTGAATGATGATTTAATTAATTAAATTAATGATTAAATCAGATGATATTATAAATATAAATTTATTAAAAAAATTAAATAATAAATAATTTATACTGTAAATATGAACTTAAATTTTATATAAAAAATAAAAATTTAGAAGAAATTAAATAAATTAATAAATTTTTAATTAATTAAGTATTAAATTTTTTTCTTTTTTTATTAATTTTTTTATTATATATAGATTTATTAGACTATTTCAACCCAAAAACGTAGTTTAAAAGTGTAAAAAAAAAAAAAGATTTGATCAAATTTTTAGTTTTTCTCGATTTTTTGTCAGTTCTGATTGATTCAATCACTGAAATAATATTTTAAGTCAATTCGAATTAAAAGACATAACAGTTAGTACTCAAATTGGTCAATCATTAGATCCAATCTAATTTTCAAAACAATGCCATCAAGTGCCAACAAATAATTTATAAATAGAGTGATTTTTCTTCCCTCAACTTAGTAAACAAAATATATATGAAAGAAGAGAAATAACAATCAGAAAAAAAATATATTATATATATATGATATAATTTTAGTTTCAATTTATTCATTCATAATTTAAAGTGTTGTAACTAGGTAATATATGATTTGTATTGATAATATTTTATCCACTTGTATTAATTTTTAATTCAAATTTAATAGATTTTTTCACATGTTAGTCACTTATTTTCTAATTAACTTTAATTTGACCTTGATGGCACTCTCAATTTTCTATTTTTACTAAATTTGAAATTCTAAAAAAAATTACCTTTAATTCTATAAAATTTCTTTTAAAAAACACAAGGAAGAAAGAAAAAAAATTAATTGCAACTTCTAACAAAAATTTGTTAAATGTCAAGGTCTATTACCTACCAAAGAATCTACATATTAATTACAACCTCTAAAGAAAATTTATAGAATATGAAAGTTTCTTACCTATAAAAATATCTGCACTAAAATTCTTATAGTAAATTGAAGAAATCCTTTAAGACCAAAAATATTTTTTAAAATTATAATTAATTTTTCAAAATTTTCCAACTTTGTTCCACACTTGCATTTTTGTGCTCTTATATTACCGACACGTGGATACGAAAAAATACGGATGCGAATACGGGGATATGATATTTTCAAAAGATATAGGACACCGACACATGGAGATACGCATAAATAATAAAAATATATGGATATATTTATAAATATTAAAAAATATTATGCTTATTTGTAAATATATATTGTAATTATTACTTTTTCATATGAAAATAAGTACTCATAATATTAAATAACAGTGTATAATAAATAATAAGTTAGAAATCGAGCTTGACAAGCGTGTTGAAATAGAGAATGCGTGTCTGAACTTTTTAAAATTACAGATACGACCCCAGAATCGAGCTTGACACACATGTTGAAATAGAAACAAATATCTGAACTTTTTAAAATTACGGACATGATCTCGGTACATTTTATATCGGTGTCGATCAGTATCAGTATCAAAAACATTTCTGACATACGAATATGATTGCTATATAAAATGTCAGTACATCGTAGTTGTACTCTCTTAGCCACCATTTCTTCTCCTTTTCTTTCTATATAATTCTCTTTGGTGGTCTTTCTTTTCTTCTCAAATGTCCAATTTCTAGAATCAAACATTCTAGTCTCACGGTGAGTGGTGGACCCTGTGTGGCTGCGCATTAAAGAAATCCACATTTGCTTGCCGGCTGCCCTTTCAACCAAAGTGTGCGGCCTAATTGGAATAAAATAAATAGTTAGTATGACTTTTTTTTTTTTTTAAATAATGTAGCTGTCACCAGTCAAATAAATACAAATATATACTGATGGTACAAAACTATGTCTGGTATTATATAATATAATTATATATTTGATTTCCACTGTTTGGAACCTTTGGTTTTGCCTTCCAATAGATGTTCATCAAGAAGTTTTGTAACTTATTCCTTTTTATATATTTTATTTCGTTCACTAATGACCATAAATAACAAAATATAACCATTTACAAATCAAATATTTGTAGGGTAATGCTTTGATTAGTATCCAAATATTTTGCAAATTTTTGTAAAATTTTTTCATAAAATTTATAATTTTTATAAAAAAAAATTATGATATTTTTGGTTACGGTTTCATATGAATTTCATCATAAAAATATACAAAAAATAATTTAATTAACGAAAGTTGTATGATAAAGTTTTTGTTAAAATATTTATAACTTATATAAAAAAATTATCAATTTTTTAAAAGATTACAAATAAATGTTAAAACTTGATAAAAATTTTAAAAATAAATATCAAGATAATTTTTTTAATATGCATCGAAACATAATCTTCCTTTCGAAAATGTTTTTATATACCAAGGAAAAAAAGTGAGCCTAAAAATATTGACTCACATAAGTGGATATATGCTCCTTCACAAATCTATCCGAGGTCCAAATTTTTGATTTTTCATCTCTAATAATCTTTTATTCCAAAACCAAGAAAAACATGAGAAGAGTCACACTTGTACCAAAGTATGTCTTATTTACACATATGAATTGCAATTGTTTTGACAATGTTACATATATATATATATATATTAATTATCAACAAGGGAGATGATTTGTCAAATTAATATAATAAAAAAGACTTTTGTATAAAATTTGAATTGTGACACTAACACCACTAAAATTATGGATAAATTTTTTTTAAAAAAGTTAAATTAATATTCTTTCAAGAAAATATTGTTCTTATACATAAAACCAATACTTCATTATTTACATCCGTTACTTACACCAACATCTCTTTTGGTCATTCACCCCTTTAATTTGTTTCAATTTAATTTCTTAAAAGGTTTACCATCAATTTAGTATTTTATTTGGTTACTTAATATTTTTACTATGTTAATAAATTACTAATTTTGTCAACGAGAAATTGATGGACGGACTTGCTTACCTATATTTGTATAATTGAAAGATTAAATTTAGGGTTAATTATAATTTTATTCTTCTTAATATACAAATTGATTATACTTGATCTTCTTGAATGAAATATTTTATTTTAATCATAATAGATAAATTAGACTAAATTATGTTCAAATTGCTAATTTCTATTCAATTTAAGTTAAAAAAATCCTAATTACTACATAAAACTTCAATATGACTCCAATCTAGTAATCACTAGAAAAAAAAATTAATAAACTCTCCTTGATGATCCTTTTAAGTTGAGAAAATATTTATAATTTAAATGTTAATATCATATAATTAACTAATTTCCTCCCAATATTATCAACTTAGAGTCTGGTCAGAATTTTGTGTGTTAATTAGGATTTTTATTATTAGTGTTGACCAAATATAATCCAATTTATATATTATACGAATTAAACTTGTAACACCCCCAAATAGTTTAGAAAATTGTTGTAAGGAATTAAGATAACTGAGGTTAAAACATGTAGCTAGAATAGACGTAAAGGGTATGAAGATTCTATGTTGGTGCATAGGGCTAATCACTTAACACCAATCAATTGGCCAGACGCAAGCCAGATTTAAAAGACGCAAAGCGTAAATCGTGAACAAAAGATTTTTTTACAATCAAAGAGCTTTCTTAATTGAGAAAAATAATAACAAAGGCCTTTTTTGCAATTCTCAACCTTAGAATTAAGTTATAAAGTAAAAATATTAACTTCAAATCCAGAATTGTTCTTTCGGATATTTAGATTTTATATATTTTTTTATAGATTTTAATTTTTAAATATTTTTGAGTTGCTGAACTAAGGACCTAATTATACAAAGGAATTCATATGTGTGTTTGGGTTGAAAAGAATAATTTTATTTAAAGGTGAGTGAAAAATTTTACTTTTGATTCTTCCTCTTTTCTTATAATAAAAATTATATATAGTATTAATTTCAAAATAACCAAAAAGATATGTTTGATTGTGAGTTATTGATTAGCTATTAATACTAATAATTTGGATAGGATGTACAATATATGTTTGGATAATGAGTTGTATATACAATACAGGTATTTAATCCATTTTTGACTCATTAAATTAAGTACGTAACTTTATTTATTTGAACTGACCCATATGACCTTTAAATGCGTATAACACTTAAAAGTTTTTTGAACACATACATTGACGGAAGACAAGGAAGCCATCTTCACTCACAGTTATATTTTTTTATTTTAATAAAAATTTGTGAAAAATATACTTTTATCTCATTATTTCACAAATTTTAAATATTAATAAAATATATGAATTATTTTATTATTTAGTGTTGTTGAACAAACAATCTAGTGATTTTTTAATTAATTTTGAAGCTACTTCTTATTCGTAGAATCTATAAAATATGGCTTTTTTTTTGCTTAATTGAGTTATTTATAAGGGAGTAGGACGTTATGCTATTAATGTATACATTAGTATTCAATTTTTTTATTTATTATATGCTATTTTTATTTAAATTTAAGATGATGGTATTTTCATAACCAGTTTTTGCTAATGCTATAATTCATTAAAAGTAAAAGTTTTATATGGAATAAATTATATACTTTAACTAAATAAATGAAGAATCAAAATTCATAATTAATATATCTTATTTTTTTTTCTTTTCAAAGATAAGCATACCTAAAATGATTTTATAATATTTAATATGATTTATTTTATTACTAAAATTGTGTTAATTAAAAGAGGACATGGTTAATTATAAAAAATGTTCATTTACTAACATAATTATAAAATATTTTATATAAATTATTTTTATAATTTTCGATATTTTTATTATTTGCCGTCCTGCTTTTGACTTTGTTCTGATTTGTTAGTGTTTATGCATGACCATTCTTTAAATGCTTGTAGTATGGTGCATCGATTAGGACAATACGAGTGTTTGATTAAGAAGAAAATGTTAATTATTTTTCTAATTTTTGTATATTTGCAATTAATGAGAAAATTGGTTTTCAAAAAATAAATTTGATGAATGGAAAATAATATTATATTTAAAATAAAGTAATTTTTCATTTTCATTGAAAGAAATTATTTTTCGTATCATTTTATGTTACATCATCTTAATTATCTCATATTACATAATTAAAAATAAAATTTGAATATTTTTTTAAAATATTATTTTTAATATAAAATATACTTAATGTTTTATTTTTATTAAAAAATTTGTTGATTCTATCATAAAAACATTCTAATAACAAAATATTATTATATAGTTAGCCTTAAAGATTAAATTTATATGTATAATAATATTTTTTAATAAAAAATATATCTTTATGCATTAAATAAAAGAAATTATTTTCTTTTGTATTATATAAATAATATAAAATTAGTTTATTTTTTAGAAATATATTTAGTTCAAAAATACTCTTCGTAAATTTTTTTAATATACAAAAAAATTTTGTCGAGACATATGAAAAAATAAAAAATAAATTATTTTTTTTGTCAAAATATGTAAAATCCTTCACCAATAAATATCAAAATTAATTTTTTTCACTATATTTATTACTTTTTTTTTACAATAGTTTTTGTAAGTATTAATAAAACTAAATCCACCTACATCTAAACGTAATAACGATGGACTCAATTAAGTGTCGTCAAATATTGAAAAAATGACTTTTGACATTTATAAATTGGATTCCTTTCCCTTCAGCTCCAAAATGCTGACCAACGGCAATGGCCACCATCTATTACTTAACGCATTTTTCCAGTTTATTAGAAAGATCGGACCGTAATTGACTGACCGCGGGAGAGCAATAACACAGTGACCATGATTTCGCAGCATTCCGGCTTCTGTGCTGCTTCTCCGTCTCAGATTTCCTCTCTTTCCCTTCAATCACGAAGGCAAAAGAGCCTTAATCTTCATCAAGACCTCCTTCTTTATACTTCCAGAAGGAGAAAAGCCTCTACGTTGAAAGTCACTTGCTTTGGAGTCGCCGGATTATTCGATAACATCGCTCAGCTTGCGCATAATAAGGTACCTTTTTGAAGATATATTGCATATTGGTTCCTTCTAAGTTATAGGTTTCTCCAAAACTTTAGCTTTTATCAAAGGGAGCATGTCGAATGGAGATAGTTTCAATTTATTTACGTTTGGTTTAAAGTATTGTAAAGAGATAGTTAAGCCGTGCTAATTAGAAAGCACGTAATTTATATACGACAAAATTCATTAGAATTGGATAAAAAAATAGTACAGATATACAAATTGTTAACTGTGCAAATTTAAATTACAGTTGGGTGAACCGATCACTTGTGGTTCCTTTATTAAACTCACTTCATTTTTATTTTTTTGCCAATTTTGTATGTTAATTGTCATAAAGTTAACGGATTCATGTTCTGCGTTTCTCCTAATTTTCACTTTTATCAATTCCACTTCATTATCTACCAAAATAAAAAATTCAATTCTGCTTCATTTTTTTTCTTTCTATTTTGTATGTTAATTTAAAATATATTTATGGGATTTAAATTCTGGGTTTTTCTTCTTACTTTTATTGATCACACTGTTTTTTCCACTTTTTTTCTTTAATGTCATTTGGCATATATTTCATGGCATGCATCATGTATGTTGCTGATATGGTTTTCTTTTAAAAAGGTTCTGATTGCAGCTGCTGGTTCTGCGGCAATTGGGCAACTTTTAAAGCCCTTAGCTTCTGTACTTTTATATGGCAAGGAGTTTGATCTCAAGCCAGCTAGTCAGGCTGGAGGATTTCCCTCAACACATTCGTCTGTATGGGCTTACTTCCTTAATCCTATTTTCATCCCTAACTTGAACGACTTTAATACCTCAGTTGGGATTTTGGATTTTCAGTGTCAATCTCACAAAGTTGTTTAATTTTTCCCATGGATAGGCCACAGTGGCTGCCGCAACATTCCTTGCCCTTGAGAGGTGAGAAGATTTACTTTTGTCAGCCGGCTGTTTGATTCATGGCAATTTTCTCACTTTTGCTTATTCTCTCTGAACTATTGAACACCAAAGCATAAAAATTAGTGAATTGTGATTTTTAATTGTTGTGTTAGTTTTAATTGTATAACTGTTAAATGCAGAGGCCTCTCTGATCCCATCTTTGGTCTCACAGTTGTGTATGCTGGACTTATTATGTACGATGCTCAGGTATGGTATTCTTATGTCAAATCTTACATAATGCTCTTCATCTTCTCTTTCATATCCACTTTCCCATGCGTTGTTTGGAGTTACCAGTTGTGTTTAAAAGGCTTAAACAATGAAGTTTTCAAGGCTGCTTGGGATGGATAGCTGGGTTAGGGACATGGTATAATAATTTCAGGAGTAATTCCAGCTTTCATAATTAGGAAAGGAATGGTCATCACACCATTTTTAGAGAGAAAAGAAAAACAAAAGATATTTCTCTCGCTGAAACTAAAAATGGTTCAATGTCTTGTTTAGATGATGCCTATCTCGTCCTCTGGTTCTTATCAACAATTTTGGTTTTTGTTGCATTGGATATATTTGGATTATAGCTTGCTTTGCTGAAGTGATTCTTTTGTTTCTCCTCTACATTAGTTCTCATGCTTTGCCTGCCTTGGCGCTTTGTTTTTTAACCTTTCAAATGGGAAAACAAAAATTAGTAATAAGGATTTCTAGGAAAGTTAGGAGAGGGTGTGACCTGGGGTTGCGATATAGCAGAAATAACGATCACAGTTTGTTGTCAGCAGGACACTGACTGATACGGTCGAAAGCCCTAAATGGGTTCCTATGATGTAGCTTGCAAGTAGATTTTTTGCCTTTTTCTCACTGTCTTAGGATCTGAAAGAAGATAATTACCATCTATGCTATATCTGTTCCCTAATTTTGCTTATTTAGCAGTCATCCATTTCGGTCAAGATTCGAACTTTAATTGATTGATTGGTTATTGGTTACTGACCCTAACTGGGCCATCGTGTCATCAAGCCTGGCTTCTTAAAAGGCAGATCTAGAATATAAACGGAGGGGGGGATTAGTAAAATAAGGAGATTTGTTTTTTTTTTTTTTGGGGGGGGGGGGGTTGTAGATCTGTCAATGGCCTTAGCCATATGCTAGCCCTGCCCTATATACTCACTTGAGGATATATGGCACGTTTGTTTTTAAGAAACTTGAGTTACAAGGACCCCAAGCTGCTAGAGACACCTTGTATTGTGCATTGCATTCCCTAAGGTCCTTTTCTATATTTGAAGCATTAAATTGCCGTAGCTTCCCTTTCGGTTTTGTACTTAACAGATCAAAACTTTCCAGCTGACCTATTGATGATTTTAATATTTAGTCCACAATTTTTTTTTTTTACATTGTTAGGGTTTGAAACTTTGGTTTTTTTGTTTTTCTTTTGGTGAATATATAACCATGGTTGTTTCTTTTAGCAATGCAAGCCACTAACCAAATCAGGGCATGTGGCATATCTAATTTGCAGGGTGTAAGAAGAGAAGTGGGGATTCATGCTAAGGCAATGAACAAACTACTTCTCAAGATGCAGATAAACTTGGTACTCTCCAAAGACAGAGATAACTTAATCAACTCTCAGCAAGCAGAAACATCAACGCCTTCAAATGTAGATGGCCTCGACAAGTTCATTTTGTCCCAAGAATCTACTTCTTTGGAGCCACAGCCGGGGAACTCCCGGCTGTTAGTTAAATCTGACAACAAAATAAGGCAAGCCAATGTGGGGAATTCGTCATCTGCTTTCTCAGCAGATGCAGAACAACTCTCACAGTTGGCTGCTGCTGCTGGCTTAATCCCATTGAGAGAATCCATAGGCCATACTAAGGTTGAAGTCACTGCTGGTGCTATACTAGGTTTCTTAGTTGGTTTGGCAGTGTATAAATTCATGTAATATCTTCTTTTTCTGAATAAATTTATATCATTTACATGTAATAAAAGCAGAAATAAGAGGTGAGGTGAATGAAATTAGGGAGAGGATTTTGGTTTATCATTTATGGTAGTACCGAGACTATGTTCCTCAAAAGATGAAGTTTAGAGATATAACTATTTCAGTCAAACGGCGGAAAAGTATTAAAATTCAATTAAAAATTTATGATATTTAGCTGTAATGATCGAGTTACTGATTATTATAGATGCTTCTGTCTTTAGTTTTGATTCTAGAATTGTAATATTTTGGAAATGGACACACTTATAATATTTTAAGTTTGAGCAAAGGGAGAGTTTCAGAAGTAATGCCCTGCTTCATAACACTGGATAGTCAAATGATTTTTTTTTTTTAAAGTGAATTACTCATTTTTTCAAAAACGCAACTAAATGTAAATTCTTTAGTTTATTTATAATGTGACTTAGACATTTATTTTTCATACTTAGAAAAAGTTTAAATATGATATATTCCAGCAAGATTTTTTCATTAACAATAAAGAATAAGTTTAATTACATTTTATCTCCTAATATACAAAATGGACCATATTTGATTTTTCTTAAAAATAAAAATCTATTTTGATCCCCTAAAATCAAAACTAAATAAACTTTGGTAAAAATTTTAATTTTCGTCCAAAAAAAAGCAGAAGTAAATAGTAACATTTGACTTAATCACCTAAATAATAGTAATAATATCTTTACTATTTCTTGAAATATTTATTTAATTATAACAAAATTAATTTAACAAGAGAATAAATATTTTAATAACAAAAGTAAAGTCTCAATAAAAAATAAAATTTAAATTTGTTATATACTGGAAAAACGGCTCTGCGAGGACGAGTCCGCGGGGAAAGCGAAAGTAAATCCTCGCGAGAAGCCTTCAAGGTACTTCACCGCAAATGGTAACGACAAAGCGCTCGCTTAGCCGTGATTCGGAAGACTACCCCCCGACGACAGCATGACTTGGCAAGCAATGTATTCGAAGATCAACCCCGCGACCGCTATATTCGTGCCTGTCTCCAAGCGACCCTCACGGTTACTCCAAAGCTGCGAGATAACAAAGTGTCTTGTCCGACACAATGATGAATGCAAACCTACATGTCGGCTTGAGAAGGCCTACTTCCACAGCCTACAATCAGATAAGGGTCTTTTCACCGTATATACTTTATTTATTTGATGTAACACAACTGTAGTTTGTAATTAATGACCAGAGCCCTTCCTTCCTCTATAAATAGGATGATATTGTTAGCAAGAGGGAGGCGGAAAGAGATGATTCTGAACAATTACAATGGAAAATCCTCT
>JANHAO010008063.1:0-19679 GCA_026873985.1 Saraca asoca | reverse complement strand
TTATTTGTATGAGATACAAACTAATATATATATATATATATATATATATATATATATATATATAAAAGAGAAATTGTTGATATCCTATTAGGATATATATTGGATTTTTATGAAATATTTTCCCTTCAAAAATATATTTAATCATATTTAATATTAAAAATAAGATCATAATTTTAAAATAAAAAATTTAGTAATAAAATTTTATTTATGTTTAAAAAGTTTCAAATTCTTTAAAGTAATATTATGTTATTATAATATATATTATAAGCAAATCGATTAATTAGACCTCATTTTTCTTAATTATAATCATTTATTTGCTCATTCTATAATCCAATATGTCTTTAAATATAATATAATATTATTATATTATTAAAATTTATAATTTTTAATCTTCTTATTTTGAATGCAATATTATAAAATTTATAAGATTTTTTATTTAAACATATTATATTATTATAATATATATGTTTACCGAAATTAACATTATTTATTTGGAAAGTCTGTCATTTTAAATTTTGGAAAGATTATAATATTTTAAATTGTATATTATTTGATCATATTTTTATATTTTAACATCATCATAATTTTAAAATAAAAAATTTAGTAATAAAATTTTTATTTCACATTTAAAAAAAAAAGCTTAAGATTCTTTAAGTAATATTATATTTTGTAATTTATATTAATAACAAATCAATGGGACATAACTCGTATTTTTTTTTATCATAATCAATGATTCGCTCATTTTATAATTAAATATTTTTTTGATATAATATTATATTATAGTAATTTGTATAAAATGTAAATATATGATTGATTTTTAAAATTTTTAAATGAAAAATAAAATTTTATTATCAAATTTCCTATTTTAGAATCACAATTATACTTTAAATATAACATATGATTAAATATATTTTTAAACGTAATATGATATTATTATAATGACATATACATCAATTTTTTTTATTATAATAATTCATTTGCAATTGATCTAAAAAGTTAATAGGGTTAAATGTGTTTTTTTAACGTAATATTATATTGTTGTAATTGTGACTGTTGATTTAGTATATTTTTAAACTTAATAATATAAAGATTTTAAGGTTTTGTATTTAATAATATTATATTACTATAATTTATATCTTTATCAAAATTAACGATTCGAAAAGATTGTCATTTTAATTTTGTGAAGAGATTATGATATTTTAAAATATATATTATTTATTTATATTTCATATTTAAGATATAATCATAATTTTAAAATAAAAAATTTAATAATAGAAGTCTTTGTTGAATTTCAACTGGAACCAAAGGATACTAAGAAGCTAAGGAATCATGACTTATGTCATCAAGGAAGAAAGGAAGACAAGAAGTCAAAATGTTTAGGGCCGATAATTCTTATAGCTCTATTGTGTGGCATATCATGTCAACTCTTGGTTAATATATTAGTTTTTTAATACATTCAGGTTACACTTGAATATACAATGAGACAAAATAGATTTTGATCATTCATACAATAAAATCCTATACGAAATATATCTGTAAGCAAACATGAGTGTATAATTACAATATATTTGATCACATTTAATATTAAAAATGTAATCATAATTTTAAAATAGAAAATTTAGTAATAAAATTTTATTCTACATTTAAAAGAACTTTAAATTCTTTAAGTAATATTACATTAATGTAATTTATATTAAGAACAAATCAATTAGTTATACCTTATATTTTTTAATTATAATCATTAATTTGCTCATATTATAATCTAATATGTTTTTAAATAGAATATTATATTGTTGAAATTTGTAATATTTGATCTGCTAGTATTATATATTTTTAAATGTAATATTTTAAAAATTATAAGATTTTTTATTTAATAATATTATATTATTGTAATTTATATCTTTAGTAAAATTCATATTATTTGATTTGAAAAGATTACTATTTTAAATTTATAGAGAGATTATGATACTTTAAATCATGCATTATTTTTTTATATTTTTATATTTAAAATATCATCATAATTCTAAAATAGAAAATTTAGTAATAAAATTTTTATTTTACGTTTAAAAAAAGTTTAAGATTCTTTAAATAATATTATATTTTGTAATTTATATTAATAGCAAATTAATGAGATATAGCTAATTTTTTTATAATAATAAATGATTTGCTCATTTTATAATCAAATATGTTTTTTAATGTAATAATATTGTTGTAATTTATATAAAAAATTGATATATGATTGATTTTTTTAATATTTTTAAATGAAAAATAAAATTTTATTATTAAATTTCCTATTTTAGAATTATGATTATATTTTCAATATAAAATATGATTGAATATATTCTTAAATGTAATATTATATGGGTACAATGAGATGTACATCATTTTTTTAATTATAAACATTGATTTGCAATTGATATAAAAAGTAAATAGGGTCAAATATGTTTTTAAATGTAATATTATATTATTGTATTTATGATAATTGATTTGCTCATATTTTATATTTTTAAACATAATATTATAAAGATTTTAAGATTTTTATTTAATAATATTATATTATTATAATTTATATTTTTATTGTAACTAGCATTACTTGATTTGAGAAAACTACCATTTCAAATTTGTGGAGAGATTATGATACTTTAAATCATGTTTTATTTGTTCATATTTTATATTTAAAATATAACTATAATTCTAAAATGGGAAATTTAATAATAAATTTTTTTGTTGAATTACAACTGGAACCAGGGGATTTAAGGAGTTAAGGGATTTTGATTCATGTTATCAAGGAAGAAAGGAAGACAACGTACCAAAGTGTCATAAGCCGGTAGCTCTTCTAACTGTATTGTAGGAAGCATGGTGTCAATTTTTGGCTAACATATTAGCTTTTTAATAAACCTAGGCCACATTAAGATAAATAATGAGATAAAATAGATTTTGATCTCCTATAAAATGAAATCTTATTGCAACATGTCCATAGACAAATATGAGCATATAGTTGAAGAATCCACACAAACTGAGTCTTAAAGAACATTGCATATAAGTAACCTCTAATGTATATCAAGAAGAGGTTTTTTGAATAGGGAGAGTAACAACTTTGTTTTATTAATATATATCTCATTACATAGTTCTAAGTGTGTAGGGAGAATCTCTAAGCTACCACTCTCTAATCTATAGCCCATGTCACAATGCCCACTTGGGTCACTAGACATGTTTTTAAGTAGCATTCTAAGCCAAAACTCTAATGCCACAAGTAGACATACTTTTTTTTAATTTGATATAAAAGTTTTTTTCCAAACTTGGAAGGGTTTTAATACACCATCTCATTTAGATGTGAAGATAAATATGCAAGGATTGCAATCATGTATTTTTCTACTTGCATTGGACAAATGATCTAGGCTAAAAAGATACAAATGCCTCGAGAATAAGAAAAATAATACACAAGTGCATTTGCTCCTAAATTTGCACTACAAGACCTCTTTTTCATGCTTGACTTTTATGCCAAATTTCATCTAAAATCGAGCATATTTATTTGATGAATTGGTTTATAGGGCTAGCTTGTGACATTCTCTCCAGCTTCAAATGTCAATACCTTTATTGACGCCTTAATCTAATATAGCTTCCATGAAGGTTTTTTTTTTCTATCGAGGCTAATCTCTCGAATCTTCATGTGGGTTTTTAGCTTGTATGAGTTGAGCTTCTCCTTTGACTGCTCCGTACTCATCTTTTTGAGCTAACTTCATTTGCAAGGCTTTGATAAATGACGCCCTTAATTGAATTTCAGGATAGTCAGTAGTCTGATGCTCTTTAACTTCCCTCTTGACTTCCTCTTGGCTTTGCCTCCTTAAACTCACATCATTGAGCATTTGCTTCCTCTGTAACTTTTGGGTAGTTACCTCTGTAACTTTAGCGTTTTAGGCCTTTTTGCCTCCTTAAACTTTGTAATATATCTTTGTAGACTCTATTTCATTGTCTTGACATTTCTTTGTGTGCCACTGTCTCTACTATTTTTTGGTTCGTCACTTTTACAACTTCTCCTATCCTAGTGCCTTTATAACATTTGGTTTGTCACCTCTGTAACTTGCACTTGCCTCACTACCTTTGTAGCTTGCACACACACTATCCTAGCACAACCCTCGGCCAGCTACATTTGTAGCTTAAGTGTGTGCTGCCTCTATAACATAAGTGTTTATTTAGCATTTGGACCGTTTACTAACAAATTGCCCTACATTCAATGTCCTATTCCATCGATGTGAGAGACACAAGTCTCATGCCTTTCTTTTGCGCACGTCCCATTCGTTGCAAACAAAACACGACTTGCTTGTAGGTTACATATCTTGCTTACGAGTTTGCTCACGTTAGGTTTGATTAATCTATTATACTTCGCTACACTACTTTCACACTCAGTTGGATCCTTATGACCTTCTATGAATTAACATCCTTTTGGTATCTCATCCATAATAACCTTTTTAGAGTTGATACTATCTAGCATCTTGGCCTACATGACCCCTCTTGGGTTTGTACACTCAAGTGTTATCTCCTTGATGTTGATACTGGTTTGTCTCCCTATGACCCTCATAGCCACTTGCTAGTATCTTGGCTTTTATAGCAACTTCTTTGATGATCAATGCCCTATCTTGGTAGTTCCCAAATGACATCCTTCAATATCTAGGCCTTCGTAGCCTAGTTTTAGCACATATTCCTAATGAATCATTCTCCGAGTGCATCCTCCTGATGACTTCTTCTTCAAGTGCATCCTCTTGATGGATCTTTCTTTGAGCACATCCTTTTCATGACTCTTCCATATTAATGACTTGATGGGTTTGAGCATAGAGTATTCTTCCATTCTAGCTCTAGCTTTATTTTACTTATGCATAAGCAACTGTAAATCCAATGGTCATTGCTACAAAGTTTTCCTTGCAACTATGTAATGCTAGCTTACTACCCCTTGAGTCATTGTCACTACTCCACCATGCTCACTACATCTTGTATCATTGCAATTTGTCATATGATTATGATGTGCTAGCTCTTTTAGCATCTCATCTCAAATCTTGTAGATAAGCATTGCAACTTGCTTATTACATACACGTGATTGGTGTGCACAATAGATCCCTTTTGATCATCACCTTCCCCTTTTGGTTGACTCCTCTGAGTAAGATTCATGCCTTTTGACATGGTTTTAGACTCCTTTATATAGATTTTTCCACTTATCTCATAGGATGTGCCAATTATCCATTGCAACCATGCATTTTAGCATAACTATGGGTTTGCACTTATGGCTATGTTAACAGCTAATTTATACCTTATGGATGTGGTTAAACTTTCTTTGCAAGACTAGGGCTTCTTTTAGGACTTCATCTTGCTAGATAGGTTGTCAATTCACTTACCCTTTTGGATGGTTTTAGATTCTTTTGAATGCTATTATGAATGAGCACATAATTAATGTCCCATTCTATACAACAAGCTCATCAACTTCTACACACGCTTATACCCAATGCACTAATCATGTTCCCTCAAATGTGATGTCTTGCACACTAGCCTTCGCGTCACTCCAACCTCTTGCTACCTTATCAATCAAGTCTTGAGCAATGTCTCTTTGCTATTTTGACAAGTGTTTGCTTCACTAATAAGCCTTATATGCTTTTGACAAGCTGAATATACACAATTATAGTTACTTAACTATTTTCTAGCACCAACTGATCTTTGACACCAACTGGCACTGGTTGGTAGCTCTTTTAGCCGTACTATGTAGCACATGATGCCAACATGCTAACCTTCCAATAAACTTATGCTACACATGGATAGATAACATGAAAATATATTTTGATCATCAATATAATGAAATCCTATGCATAACATGTTTGTAGGCAAACATGCGCATGTAGTCAAAGCATATCAAGTCTCAAAGAATGCCCTACATAAGTAGACTTTATTGTATATTGAGAAGTGACTTTTTGAATAGGGAGAGAGAAAACTCTATTTTATTAATATATGTCTCATTACATAGTGTTGATGTGTAAGGGGAGTCTCTAAGTCACCACACTCTAATCTCTAGCCTGTGCCACAATACCTACTTAGGTCACTAGACACACCCTCCTTAAAAGGCATTATAAGTGAAAACCCTAATTGCACAATTATACATACTTTTTTTGAGTTGACATAAGGGCTTTTCTTCTAGCTTGGAAGGGTTCTGATGCACTATCTCAGATGGACATAAAGATAAAGATGTAAAGATAACAATCATGTACTTTTCTACTCATATTGGATATATGATCTATGGTAAAAAGAAACAAACACCCCTAAAAGAGTAAAAATAAGGAAAAATTATACACAAGTGAATTTGCTCCTAAATTTGCACTATAGGACCTCCTCTTTATGCTTGATTTTTTCACCAAATGTTGTTTGAAATCAAGCATATTTGCCTATTAAATTAATTTACAAGACTAGTTTGTGACACAATAGCAAGTCTAAAGTATGCAAACCAAGAGGGGCTCTTGAGCCTGAAAAGGCAAGACAATCTACGACCATATTATAGTCTCTATTAGTGTGGGAGAGCTTCATGTTTGTAGTGAGAATATTAGTTATAGCTTTAATTAGTTATGCATTTGGGTGAGATAGAGGACATCCATGCTCAATGAGAGCCAAAGCTTGAGCTGAATCCATCTCTAACTTGAGTTTCCTATATTCAAGATCCTAGTAAGAGATAAGCCAATCCATGCACCTTATAATTCTATAGAAGTAACACATACAGACCCAATATGTTGGTAATACCCTTGAATCCACTATTTTGACTCATCCTAGAGGATGCCTCCACAGGCAATATCCCAACCTCCATTGATACAAGTTCTATCAGAATTAAGTTTTATCAAGTCATAGTCAGTGGGAGGCCATTTACCAAATAAATTAGTACCTGTAATGAAACTCTCCTTACGAGAAAGGTTGACAGGTAGAGCGAGAGTTAGCTGTGAGATGACTACATAGGCAGCAAAGTCAGTCATACATGATGGATGTGGTTTGCTAAGCACACTCTAACAATTAAGTTAATTCTCACACATGGTTTCAATAAGTGTAGTGAAGATGATCTGAAGAGGAGGTATCTGTTCGTTTATATAGGTGATGAGTGTGCTAATTATCGTGCCCTTGGACAAATGATATGTGACCATGTATCTTTGGTGTATTGGTGGTACAAGTGATTCTTGTTGGGTGGCTATTGTGATCACATTATTTGTGCTTGTTTGGGTAGGAGGTTGGCTTGCTTAGGCTTTTGTGTGACCAACTTTGTATCCTAAGCCAATCGACTGGGCATTGCTAGTCAATTGATTTGGGCTTGAGTCTTTGTTTGCGCTTAACAACTATGTTGTCAACTAGCTTTAGTCAATTGACCATGTTCAATCGTTTTATGATTGTTGGTCATTTTTGGGCTATGTCATGCAACATCATAAAGTCCAATAGATTAAAGTTTGTTGTGAGATGAAATAAATTGGTTTACTTACCACTCTACTTGTATAACAATATCAGTCTTAGGATCAATATCATGCTAAAAGACAAATTTATTACCTTTCCACCAAAATAAATAGCAAATAAAACTCAACCAGAGACTTCGATAACCATATTTGTTCTTGGAAAAATCTCTCTTCATATTTAGAGTAAACTAGCTTCAAGGTCAGTAGAGGAAAAACCATTTGAAAAATGAGGGTGAACCAATCTAAGCCAAGTATGAATTATTAGGGGTCAATCATGAATGGTATGAGGGCTAGCTATTTTAGGTTGGAGGCATTTCTTATCATCTATCAAATGTTGAGAGGCCTTTGAGGCATTAGTAAGAAGTCTCTCCTTCAATAGTGACCACTAAAAAGTTTTAATGCATTCCAGACACTGCTATTTCCAGACCAGATTCTGAATAGAATTCATTGTCTAATTCTTTTTCACATTAAGAAACTTATAAGCTAATTTAATTGTTAAAAAGTTGTCACTAGACTTGGACCATTGAACTTATTCATAAACTTCATTAGTACAAAATTTAGTGCCAGCCAAAACATGCTACTAGACCTTGTTGATGTTCCTCTTGTTATGAAAAATAGATAAAAAAGCATCAAATATAGGTAGCAAAATTTAAATTTTTTTCCTAAACCTATATCATGTTGTTTGTAAATTAATTTATAAAGTATTGTATAATTGAAATAAACTTAAAACTAAGGATTTGAATTATACATACACGAAAGTCATTCTTAGAAAATCCTTAGTCTTCAAATCCGAATTCAATCACCAAGCAATTCCACAAACTCTCTAGTAAGCTGTATGATCAAGTCTTTCAGGTTATCTTTGGACAACGCTTTCAAATTTGATCTCCAATACCAATGCTAATCCACACAAACCAATTTGATTTAAAGCTTCCACTAATATTCATGTAAAGTAGAGTAGAAAAATTAACTCCTTAACTTAAAAGGTGCTACTTTTCCAAGGAATCACAAATTCACTTTGCCAAGGTTGATGTTTGAATACAAATAGGAGAAGAGAAAATTGATCACAAGGAAAGAGTATTTGGGTGCACAACATATGTGATAGGGTTGGTGTAGTGTGTTCACCTCTCATTCAAATGATTGAAATCTCTTTTATTTAAATAAAAGAGATTGGAGCATAAACAAGAGTGAGGAGCAAATATGAGTGGCACATAAGCTAAGGTTTCCTTGCTTGTGTCGTACACTTCACCAAGTGGTTGCACTACATGACTAGGGTAAATACTCTCGACTTGTGTGCTACCTTTTTGGCCTAAGGAGTTTATACTCCTTAGTTAGATCATAATGAGTCCAAACTTATTAACTTTCATATGCCCTCTCTTTTGTGTCTAATAAGCATAAACTATGAGTTTAAACTTATAAATTCTTTTATGTAATAATTCTCATATTGTTTTAATTAATTAAAATACCTTTCTAAGTGAGGAGCCATTCCTCTACTTATAATCTCCTCCGGAGTTAATGTAAATGTTCTTACAGCATTCAAATATCAACATGGAAAATTTACTATTATTTAATAATTGTAATGTCTAGTTGCATTATTAAATTATTGATTAATTAATACTTTTAATCACATTAAAACACTTAATTAATCATTACAAATTTCCAAAATGTTCACTAATTCAACACTTAAATTCCAAACATTTTGCATTCTTACTTTTTCTTTGACTTTGGATCAAAGGGATTCTATTATGTGTGACCTATTAAGTTTCTATGCATGTTGACAATAAATATATTTACAAGCTCAAGCTTAATTAAGTTAAAACTTTTTAATTTAAACACAATTTCCCTAGTTTGTTCAAATAAATTTATAGATCATGATTGGTTTTTCGTAAAGCATCATGACCACCCAAATGTCAGGAATAGATTTGTGGAAATCAAAACCTTTCATAACAAAGTGTTAATGTGTAATTCAATTCCTTCATCTCTTTATATTCAAATTGGACTTAGAATATGATTCAAATGTCAACCCTAATTTGAACGTCCAATTATAGGTACATGTTTGACTATGTGCTATCTCACAATTGATTTTTGATGAAACTCCTTTTATGTATATATCAATACATAGGCCTATGATTTTTATTAAGAGGATGAATTCTTTCTTGATCAATCACTACTTTCCTATATTTTGTGCCACATCTAACAATTATTCATGCTTACTTTTTAAGAGTATAAGTCTGGAATAATATCAAAGTACAAAATTCAATACATAAGGTACTATGTTAATCTTAAGTCTAAGGATCACTTACACCACCTTTTTACATGAGAAGTCCATTAATACATGGTAACATTCTATATGGTTTCTCATGATTGGTCAATCTAGTCATATGTTCTATAAAATATACCCATAAGTCTTGTTTAGATACCAGCATATCTACAATATATGAGATCATTGCATTATTCTAGAAGAATGTGACATGACCTTTGTTAGTTTACTCCTGAATTATTGATATCATGTTTTCTCAATAATTTAACAATCAAGGATATTTAGAAATAGAGTTATATGTATAAATCAGCTCATAATTACAATCCAAATTGTAATTAATTTATGCACAATTATATTTCAAGGACTTTATCTAATATAATATACATATATTAAAACACATACACATGCTCACACTTACACACACACACATATATATATAATATTAAAAATAAAATTATAAAGTAGTGAAAACATCATTTTTATCAAATATGCTAAGATATGTAATTTTTATGCCATTATAACTGATTGTCTTTAGGGCATCTATATTAATACTTTTCCATTTAACTTAGAGCTTATCACACTTGTATCTATCCCAATTCTTTCTAAATGACAATCAAGTTTCTACTGAAGGGGATCAACAATATTATTATCTATGGGAATCCATTCTATTCTTATTTTGTTCCACTGTATGATCTTTCTAATTAAATGGTAACGTTTCATGTATGGCTCCATTTTTATCACAATAGATCTTTATTAGAGTAACAAGGTTAAGAACAACCCCTAGTTCATTGATGAACTTTTTTATCCAAATAGTTTTCTTTGTGACTTCTGAAGTGGCAAGGTATTTGGCTTCGGTTGTGGAATTTGCTGTGATATCTTGCTTAAAACTTTTCCAACATACTATGCCTCTATTAAAATTCAATAAAAATCCTGACTATGATTTGTAATGATCATATCTAACAGAAAACTTGCATATATGTAACATTTGATTCTCAAATCAAGGTCTTCTCCATATATCAAGAACATATCCTTTGTTCTTCTCAAGTACTAAAGGATGGTCTTTACTACACTCCAGTGACTTTCACCTGGATTGGCCGAATATCTATTAGTGACACTTAGTGCAATGGAGACATCTAGTTGCATACATTGCATGACATACATGATTGATCCTATTGAAAATTTTATTCATGCATTTTCATTCATCTTCTATCTTAAGACATTATTTCTTAGATAGATGAACACCATGAGACATGGGTAAGAACCCTTTTTTAGACCAATATATGCTGAACCTTTTTAGCACTTCGTCTATACACATGGAGTAGGAGAGGCTAAGCAATGTTTTGGATCTATCTCTATAGATCTTTATACCTAAAATGTAGCTTACTTCTCGTAAGTCCTTTATTAAGAATGTTTTAGACATCTATAACTTGATAGATTATAACATGGGAATATTGTTTCTTATAAGTAATATGTCATCTACATATAGTAATAGGCAGATGACTACACTCCCATTGACCTTTTTGTGCACATATGGTTCATCAATGTTTTTTATGAAGTCAAATGATTTGACTACTTCATCAAAATAGATGTTTCAACTTTGTGAAGCTTGCTTTAGTTCATATATGAACTTCTGTATCTTGCTTTCCTTATAAGGCTCAGTCTTAGAGACAAAGCCTTTAGGTTGTATTATATATACATCCTCTTTCAGATTTTCATTAAGTAAAGCTATTTTAACATTCATTTGCCAAATCTCATAATCATGATATACAACTATTGTAAGTAAAATTCTAATGGACTTTAACATGTCAATTGTCAAAAAGGTTTCCTCATAGTCAATACCTTATACTTGCTTATAATCTTTTGCCACCAACTTAGCCTTGTAGGTTTCTACTTTATCATTTGCATCTGTCTTTCTCTTAAAGACCCATTTATATGCAATGAGTTTTATTCCTTTAGGTACAATGACCAAGTCCCATACTTAGTTTTCATGCATTGAATCCATTTCAGATTTCATTGCTTCTCACCACTTCGGGGAATCAATATATAATATTGCTTCTTGGTAACTAGTGGGTTCATTGTCTTGAACAATTGTTATGTCATTCTCTTATGTGAGGAGAAAACCATAATGATGTTCCCTACTAGATCCCCAGGGTGCATGTGTACTCTGAGCTTGATTAATTATCTCAACCCTCTGAGATTCTTAATCAAGCTTATCTTCAACCATGTGATCTATGCTACTTTGTGGTTCTTAAACCTCTTCAAGTTCTACTTTATTCCCACTAGCCTTTTTAAAGATAAATGTCTTTTCCAAGAAGGTATCATTTGTTGAGGTAAACACCTTTTGCTCTACAGGGTAGTAAAAATAGTGGCCCCTTATTTCCTTAGGGTATCCCATGAATAAACATTCATCATATTTTGATCCCAGCTTGTTTATGATGATCAACTTCACATAAGTAGAACATCCCCAAATCTTCATGTTGAAAGATTTAGTTTCTTCTTGAACCATAGCTCATATAGTATCTTATCAATAGACTTTGATGGGACACAATTAAGGATGTATGCAATAATTTGTAAACTGTACCCCCAAAAAGAGATTGATAAAGTTGTAAAGCTCATCATTAACTGTACTAAGTCAAACAAAGCATACTTTCTCCTCTCTAAAATACTATTCATTTGTGGCATTACAGATGGAGTCCATTATGACAAAATCCCAAACTTCTTTAAATAATCCATGAATTCCTGGCTTAGGTATTCTCAACATTGATCAAATCTAAGTATCTTGATGCTTTTTCTAGTTTATTTTTCTACTTCACTTTTGAATTCTTTGAACTTTTCAAAGGCTTTGGACTTTTATTTTATCAAATATATGTACCTATACCTAGAATAGTTATCGATAAAGGTGATGAAGTAGGAAAATGCACATCTTGCTGGAGTAGTCACTAGACCACATACATCACTATGTATCAACTCAAGCACTTTTTTGACGTATTTGCCCCTTCTAGTAAAGGATTTTTTTAGTTATTATTCCAATGAGATATGATTCATAAGTTTCATATGATTCATAATCAAATGCATCCAGGTATCCATCTTTATGTGTTTTTCTGATTCTTATTTCATTAATATGACCAAGTCTATAATGCCAAAGATAGGATGGGCTGATAGATTCATTAAACTTTGGTTTCTTATTTGTGATAGTTAAGATCTCTTATCTTAGTTCCAAAATGTATTATCCATTAATAAGTTTACCATTATCATAAAACATGTTACCATATGGAAAAGAACAACTCTTATTCTTAAAGGTAAAAGCAAATCCTTCTTGATCTAAATAAGAAATGGAAATAATATTCTTAGAAATTGTAGGAACATAATAATAATTTAGTTATAGAATTAAGGTTGCAGGCAATTCTAAAAGGTAGGTTCCTACGCTAACAACAACAATTTTTGCTCCATTCCTAATGCACAGGTCCACTTTTCATTTCTGTAGGTTTCTACTATTTCTCAGTCTTTGCACATCATTACAAATGTGAGCCATAATTGGTATTTAATACATAAGAATCAACATAATAGAAAGACAAGTTTATCTCTATTATAAGAATATTTTTACCTGAAGTAGGAGCTTTTTTGGGCTTTTTCTATTTCATGATCTTGAGACGTACTTGACAATTTTGCATCCAATGGCTTTCTACTCTGCAATAATAGTACATGCCTTTGGGAGCCTTTTTTTCTTCTCTTCTTTTGTATAGCTACTTCAAATTTCTCAGGCTTAGCCTTAGAACTCTTTTTGGGTTTCTTTTTCTTTCCCTTTTTGGGCATAGAAGAGGTATTTCTTGAAAGTCATTTTGACAGTCTTAAGCCTATTAAAAAACTCTGCAAGAGAGATCTCTATCTTATTCATGAAAAATTCATAACAAACTACCTATATGACTTAGGGACGAAATACAGTGTGATGTTCATTTCATGATCATTGTCAATCACATGGTCGAGTTAGGCCAATGTCTTTATTAGCCCAATCATCTTTAGCATATGAGTTGTAACAAATGATTCTTCAACCATCTTGCAGTTAAACAACTCATGAGATACTTGGTATCTCTCCATATGAGCATGTCCTTTGTATAACTCTAATAAATATAGAATCATCTCAAAGGGATATTTTCATGCTATTTCTAAAGTTCATGAGACATTGAAGCTAACATTACACATGCTACTTATTCAGCATCTTCACCGTGTTTCTTGTGAGTAGCAAAGTTAAAACTTGCATACTCATTTGAACATTTAGATGGAGGTATGAGAAGGTCCTTCTCAAGGACATAGGCTATCTTTTCTTTCTTAAGGACAATCTTTATGTTTTGTAACCAGTCCATATAATTTAACCTGATTAGCTTATTATTAGCCAGTATATTTCTTAAGGAGATATTATTTATCATTTTAACAACCTTTAATAAGAATAGAAGGGATTAATATCTAAGCATAATATTCAATTTATATGGATTTTAGTAAAATGAACTCCTATTATTTTCTTCAATTCTAATGATCTTTTGTCTTAGAGTCGGATCTTCACATTAGATGATGATCTTACTGAGTTAGGATCTCAATTTAATTTATTTGATCTAAATGGAGGCTAAGGAAACCAAATAAATTAGACTAGGTAGACAACTCAACTTGTCAATTACATCTCAATATGACTTCTAATCATTAGGTTGACAACTTTTTGTCATCTATTATCTATCATGTTAAACATTATTGACAACCCTTTCTTTCTAATGTTCAAAGTGGAACCTAATCATGGCCAAACACTGTGTGGTCATGATGAGGTCATCCAAACTATACATATTTGTTAAGTTGAAACCATCAAAGAAGAATATCGCATATATTCTAATAATAATAACATGAGAGATACAGTGTAACTTTTATGGAGGCCAACAAGTTAGCATGAAATTGTTCTTTGGTTATTATTATTTTGATGGGTGGTGATTAATTATGTTCTTAACATATAACTTAAATTAGTGAGGGATCTTTTAATTGGTTTGAAGCTTACCTATTTAAAGGTCTTGTGTATGCCATACATACTTTGACTAGTCTATGTTCACACATATATAAACTAGACTATGTCATAAGTACATCACATTCATATCACAATACAAATTACATACATGAATAACATATATAAAATGATTATGGACCAATTTAAAATTATTTCCCTTGAGGCATAAAAGGGAAAACCCCATGGAATACACCCCTTGTCTCCACAAGCCACGCACTACCATGCTTTGGATGCCTTTGTCTTCATTGGCTTCCAAAATAAAAATTTCCTAATTCTATCTTATGTAATTAATTACATCATATAGAGGAAATCTTAAGTTACATTCAAAGGGAGTGAGATGAGAAAAGAATTTTACATTCAGAAGGTGAAAGAAAGGCAGGACATGCATGCCCTATTTAATAAAATACCTAATAATAGAACAAACATTCATAAATGTACTTGGTCCATAATCACCCTCCATGCATTCAAATATATATGATACATCTAAAATAAGAAATCATAGAATATTAACTATTTGATTCAAATTATGGTCATGCATGTCTCAAGTTAATTGATTAATATTTAATTCAAGTAAGTTGACTAATTTGATTCCATCATTAAAACATCACTATCGATCTATTTTGGAAATTAATCTTAATTAATTTCAAAATTAATCAATTAGTCAAATCCACCATATTTTCCCAAACTTTGGAATCAAGTAAATAAATAAATAAAAGGAAATTTTCTAATATTATTTGTAATTAATTTGTAATCAAATTCAAATTAAATCTAAAGTTAAAGAAAGTTTCTATAATTACAAAGACACAATTTAGGCAAGTTTTTCTCAAAATTGGTTGTAATTACAATTAATTTCCTAAATTATGTCTATGTAATTAAGGCATGAGGTTGATTAATTGTCATCACAATCAATCAAGAGGCTTATTGATTGTCATTACAACCAATCAAGGTAATCAAAAATTCATCCAACCATGGCTGGCCTGTTCAGCCAACAATCATGCTTGGCTTGTAGGCTGTTTGGCCAACAAGCTATTTATTTGCTAGTGTATTTTTCATCTAAAGTATATATCTAATCAACACTAGTTTTGAGAAATTTTTAAAAGAAAAAAATTCTACACTTTGAATGGAAAGTTTTTAATCATATGGAAACAGATTATAACATGCACTTAATCTCAATTATTATTATAAAATTAAATATTTAATCATGAATTAAAAGAAAATAACATGAACTCTGATACCATTATTGGGAAAAATAGATAAAAAAGCATCAAGTATGCATAATAGAATTTTAATTTTTTTTTGAAATTTGGATCATGTTATTTGCAATTGAATTAATAAAGTATTATATAATTCAAATAAACTTAAATCTAAGGATTTGAATTATACCATCGTGAGAGTTTTTTTTCAAAATCCCCCATCTTTAAATCCAATTTTGATCTCTAAGCAATTCCACAAACTCTCATATAATCTATATGATTAAGTTTTTTAGATTGTTTTTGGATAACTCCTTCAGATTTTATTTTCAATACCAACGATGATCCATATGAACTAATTTGAATTAAAGCCTTTACTAATATTCACGTTATAGGTAAAGTAGAAAAATTAACTCCTTAGCTTAAGAGTTGCTAGCTTTTTGAGGAATCACAAATTTACTCGGCCAAAGTTAGTGCTTGAGTGCAGGAGAAGAGAAGAGAAGAGGGATCACACTACGAACTTAAATGAATTAAAACTCTTTTTTAATTCAAATACAATTTTCCTAAATTATTTAAATAAATTCATAGATTATGATTAACTTCTAGCAAAGCATCATGATCACCCAAATGTCCAATTAAATTTGGGAAAATCAAAACTTTTCTTGACAAGGTGTTAATGTGTAATTCAATCTCTTTATCTCTTGATATTTAAATTGGACTTAGGGTATGCTTCAAGTGTGAACCTTAATTTGAATGTCCAGTTATAGGTACATGTCTAATTATGTGCTATCTCACAATTGATTATACATAAAACTCATTTTATGTATATATTAATACATAGGCCTATAATTTTGATCATAACATAAGTGTCAAAACATGTTTTGAAGATCTTTCTTTGTTACCAAGGAGGATAAATTCTTTCTTGATTAATCACTATTTTCATATATTTTGTGGTGCACATAATAATTATTCATACCTACTATTTAAGAGTGTAAGTCTAAAATAATATCAAGTTACACAATTCTATACATATAATCATCAATAAACATATATAATTTTAGCATAGATTTCATGATAGAGGAGATTTTAACACAAAACTTAAACTCTTTATCACCAATTCATTCACATGTTTTTTTTTTCACATCAATCTTTCTACACATTTGATCTAGTGAATCTTTTTCACAAATTATTCACATGAGAATCAATCCTTTTTTTTTATTTAGCCTCCAATTATTTAATTTTTTTTTGTGGTCTATGTATAAAAATTAGTCATATGAAAAGTTTTACTAAGACCATTATCACTTGACATAATATTAGATCTTCTTCAATTTAGAGGTCAAAGATTTAATTCTTGTGACTTCCATTTTCTCAATTAAACAATATAATTTTAGCCTAAGATTTAAGAATGCCAATAGCCATTTTTCAATCATTACTCTTTAAGTCTCATTCATACTTTTTATTATTGTTAATCACATCATTTTTATTAGTCACTGGTTAGGGAAAGATATGTGCATGTTCCATCCAAATAATATCCTTAAATCATGTAGGATTAAGAGCATATCAATTCTTTATTCTTAATCCACATAGTCAGTACCATCTAATACATTAGATTTGAGAAGATCAACAAATACAAATCCACTACTAGGCATAGAAAAAGAGATTCCCAATTCATATTGCTTTAAAATAATCACTTACCCATTGAAATTGTGATAAGGAAAAATAAATTTTTAGAAAATTTAATAATTCCCATTTACCCTTTGGAGATTCATGAGAATTATCAAAAGATATATATCTGTATTATCCATTGGAGATTTTGTGAAATATAAAATAATAATAAAATTACTAAACAATCAAAATACATAAATATCCACATCACCTGTTGGAGATTTTGCGAAATATGAAACAATAACAAAAATTAAACAATATAAAATCAAAATATTCATCTGTTTACATTACCAGTTGGGGATTTTGCAATTTAGAACAAATAACATCATAGGTAATTAATGAAAGAAAAGTTAACACAATATTATATCCTTCAAGATTATACGAAATTCATATATCATGTAGAGGCTCATTCACTTGTAATTGTAAGAAATAATTGATTTTCGTATAATATAAATAAGAAAAATAGTCATAAAAAGTAATCAGATATTACAATTGGAATATGATTTGCAAATTAAAAAGACCTTCTCCTAAGTCATGAACCTTCTCAATACATCTTGGACTTTCCTTAAAATCATGAACCATCTTTATAAATCCCGGACTTTTCTAAAGGTCACAAACCATATCCAAATGTCATAAACTTTCTTCACATTTTATAAGTCTTCTCCATTTATATGAAATACTTAGTCCTCAATGTAAATCAAGAGATACAAAAAAATAATATTAATAAAAGAATTTTCTACAAGTGATTGACTTTCTACTTTTATTAAGGCAATATTTTCCATGCTTCACTGGTAGAACCAACGGAGGTACTTATAAGAGTCCAAGACTTTTAGCCTCCAATGTAGGTGTACCACTGGCCACAGTAACCTACATCCCATTCATAAGTCTTTGCTCACATTCAAGCACCAAACCCATTATTTATGGCCATTCAAACAAATTTCATTTATAACATTAAAACTATTCCTTTAGAATTTCACATTAAGTGAATAGTATCATTAAGAATTATTAAGCACCAAACCTATCCTCTTCTTTCTTTTTTTAAGACTTCTATTCCTTTCTCCTTTTTCATAGGAATGGCTTCCAAAATGTAGAAACATTAAGAATCTTCTAAGAAATGATTTTTACCTCTTAATTAGTGGATTACTAAATCTGAAGACCCTCCCTTATATGGAAATTATGTATATTTTTCAAGTGTAGTTGTCCAACCCCATGCTTGACCTCGGTTTGTAACCAGGATATTGAAACTTGTTATTTAAACTTTGATGATGGATTCTCAAAGTTTACAACCTGTGGAACGTATAATGGCGTAGACATGTCTTTGATCTTAGAGTTACCTTCACGTACACTAGAAGAGGACAAATTAAAGCCAGACTAGCTTCCTTTTATTTATAGGTATCCATATTATGTTGTTGCTTTGACTTATCTAAATTCAATAGTGTCATCAAAGATCAATAAGAAGATATTGAAATGGGGAATTAGATTGACCCCTTAAGGGGATATTTACTATCTTAAAGGTTTTTTTTAGTGGTCTTCACATATTTATAACACTTTGAATGTGAAAAGATTCATTTAGAGACTTGGCATATGCAATTGAAGCTACTTGTTACAATTATCAACGTTTGAATGTGTTGTATACTAAAAAACGGCCCCACAAAGAAAATGAAAGTGAATCCTCGCAAGAAGTTCTCAAGAAGCCTCACCATAAATAGCAGAAAGCGGTAACGACAATGGTAATCACGAGTGTTAAATCCTGTCTCGGTTGCTCACCCTCCGGCGACAGCACGACTCGACGAGCAATGGGTTCAAGGATCGACCCAGTGATCGCTCTACTCGCACTCACCCCCCAGTGACCCTCATAGCTTCTCCAAACTGTGAAGACCTCGCTTGAGACAGCAAAGTGTCTTGCCTGACATGATGACGGTTGCAAGCCTACATGTCGGCCTAAGAAAGCCTGCTTCACAGCTTACTACCGGGATATGATCTTTTCACTGTCTTTCTCATTTATTTGATGTAACACAACTGTAGCTGGTAATTAATGCCTGAAGCTCATCCTTCCTCTATAA